>MU780895.1:32079-91080 GCA_026770625.1 Nicotiana glauca
TATGTATATTCATGTTTCTTTGTTGGACAACGAATTGGTAATTTCACTCATTATTATGTATGTATGTTTTGAAAAAGGGTGATCTAAAAATTTATCATATGGCTAGTTCTTGGAATACCGAATAAGGAAAACAAGGGGTGGCTCATGGGTTAGGAAAGGCACCCAGGTCCGCTTGACTGGGGATACCCGGTCGAGCACCGGTCATGTCCCTCGAGTTTGGGGCGTGACATTGATGATACATTGGATACATTTAGAATGTAATAATCGGATGGTTTTGTTTTCCTTTTTATATTATCTATCTTTACTAGTTATTGCTTTCATTAGTTTATTTATTTGTTTATTTTTTTTGTTTATGTTAGTAGTTTCTTCTTATGTTAAGTAGCTTTTATGTTTTTATTAGTAGTGAGGATAATAAGCCTTTGATTTTCTTATTGCCACGGTTCTTTCAAAGGTAGTCTTTTGTTGAATCGGGTGACTTTTCCCAAGGATGGATGGCGTGACAACTTTCTTAAGAGAATGCGTCCGTTTTTGTGTTTAGGTAATAGTGATAGTAGTAGTAATGAATAAAATTCCTAATCAATTCGTTCTCTAAAAAGAGAGTTATCATGCTTCATTTAGCACCAACATAGTTAACTACGTGCTTATGGTTTGAAACAAGATTTTTAGAAGAAAATAACTCTAGTTAGGAACTTTAGGATTCTTGAGTTGACTTTGATAATCATTGAAGTGGTTGATTGGACCATAGTGATCTTTGACTTTATTGTGATTGTTGTAGGCTTTAGACTCCATCCTATTTTGCGGTTTAGTTGCATGATAGGTGAGGTAATTTTTGTTGCTAGTCCAAGTATTTGAGTGGATGGTCTAGAACTTCCTCGGAATGTGTTTCAAGGCAAAATTCTAGGTTTACTTGGTTTGAAAGATGATTGTAGGCTTTCCGTTTGAGCTTTCTATTTCCACCTAATGCTTGTTATCCCTAGTCAACCCCTTTGAGGCTTTAGCCTTTCTCTATTGGTAAATATGCTACAAGCCTTAACCCGTTTAGTCTATAATTCTCTCTTGGCACCAGAACCTTCCTTAACACTCTTATGAAATAAGTGGCTTAAGGCATAAGTTTGAGGAAAAAAGTTGAGGAATCTAAAAGAGGTATCAAGGCACCAAAAAGAGAGAAGAAATGATCTCTATGAAAAGAGAAGGAAAGAAAATAAAAAAAAGAAAAAGAAAAATGCCAAAAAGGGAATAAAAAGGAAGGTTGATGAAATTTAAAAGAGGCAATTATATCTATTATGACTATCAAGGGAGAAAAAGAATGAATGAACAATAAAGATTGATGTCAAGTCTCTCTAGCCCCTAGAAAAGGAGATGCCTCTAAGAGTTGGTAAATGTGAGCTAAGAAATGAAAAAGTTGAGTGCTTAAAGAAGGGTGTAACTACTTATCCCATATGGTATCCTACCCCAATCCAAAAGCCTTCATTACAACCCAAAAGAAGTCCTACTTGATTCTGAACCGAGTGAGCTGACATTAGTGGTGATCTACATGAGAGGCAAGCCTATGGTACTTGAAGTCTTACATGTTACATTCCTTTGTGACAGAAGAGTGAATCATTCATTGATCTAGTTATTGAGTTTTAATTCTTGAAGTGAGAATGGCAAATGGAAGGTAGAGGAGGAAGAGTTTAGAGACCACCATGATCTACATGATAGAACAAGAGTCCTTGATAAGTGAAGTCAATTCTTGATGCTCAAGTGTCACAGTAGAGTTATATGGACAAAACATATGGTTTGTCACCTTGTTGTAATGCATGAGTATTGTGGGTAATTGTTGGTCCCAACTGAGTATAAATGGCTTACAATTGACTCTTTTGAAATGACCTTCACTCAGAGGAGGTGGGAACTAATATATTTGCTTGAGGACAAGCAAAGACCTAAGTTTAGGGAGTTGATAAGTGCGTATTTTAACCACTTATTAGTACCTTCTTGCTTTAGGTTTAGTTTAAAAGTGTTAATTTTTGTTCCCAAAACTAATGAAATTGTACAAATTGTAGGCATGTTGGAGGATTAGACCTTAACGAAGAATTCCAACTCAAAAAGGAGTATTTCAGCTCAATAAGGCAAGAAGAAGTGCAGCAGGCCAAAGTGCGATCTGCAGAAGAAAGTGCGGTCCGCAGAAATACACCTGCAGCTGCAAAGAAGACACTTGAGACTCAAAGGAGTTTCTAACAAGCGCGGGCCGCAAAAGGTAGTCGCACTGACAAGATTGGAAAAAGTTCAGAGAAGGTGCAAAAAGTCCAAGTTGGAAGCCTTGGCCAAATGCAGTCCGCACATGGAAAAGTGCGGCCGCAGAAGCTAAAGTGCAGGCGCAGTTGGAAATGTGCGGCTGTTCCTACTGAAAAAGAAAATCAAAGTGTGGACTGCACATGGAATTGTGCGGCCGTAAAACCTCCCGAAGGGCATTTTTGTTAGCGAATTTGAGGACACTATAAATAGATGGGAAACACCTTTTAGGGAAAGTTTTGAATTGCAATCAGCTGTAGTGGTTATATTTTGTTGTTTTGGGGAAGTTGTGACTATTTTTAGTGAAGAATCATTAGTTTTATATTTAATCTTAGATTATGGCTTTAATAACTTTTTCTTCTTCGTCCTCTTCTTTGTTTTCTTCACTTCCTAGCATGAGTAGTTAGATTTTCTCTAGGGTTGTGACCCAACCCTAATGTGTAAGCCTTATGAATTATTAATTTTAGTGCTTGTTTATGATTGGTCATTTATTTTTAGCCCTTTTTATGCATTATTTCCAGAATTAATGGTTGCAAATATTGTTTCTTGCCTATTTGACTTAGTCCATGCTTGAGAAAGAGAGACTTAGTCTAGGAAAACTTGACTAACAATAAATTGGGATAGTTAAGGTTTTGGCTAGTCTAATTAAAGGGTTTGAACCAGAGATAGGGAAAACCCGACTTGCGCTCATATCAATTGCTTGAATTGACACCCAATTGGACTTGAGAAAGCTAATTTGGGCATAACCACGCTATAACCGAGAGGTATTGAGTGCGTAATTGAGAGATGAGAGTTATAATATACCCCAATCAACAAAATAAGTATTAACGGGATTCACCCATTAGGTTAACACCTAGGTGAAGGTTACATCTCTAGGATTTTCCCATTTGATTTAAAACATCAAAAACAAGCATTCGCTTTCTAGTTTCATCTAATTAGTTTAAATTTTCTGGTGTAAATTTTGGCATTGGAAAACAACCACCCTTTGTTTGGAAGTGCAATTAAGTTGTCTCACGTGCTCTCGTCAAGTATCTACTCTAGCACCCCTTACAAACTCCATGTGGAATTTGACACCGAATCTTGTTGGATATTATTATATCAACGACCGTTTCCACTCACTATTGAGTGCAGATTGGACGTGGACCAAGCACCTGATAGAATAGCGGCAATGCAAGTCTGTATGCAACCTCTCTAACCCTCTGAAGCACCTCAAAAGGACCAATATACCGAGGGCTCAAGTTGCCCTTCTTCCCGAACCTCATCCCACCCTTCATGGGCGAAACTCTGAGCAAAACCTTCTCATACACCATATATGAAATATCACGAATCTTCCTATTAGCATAATGCTTTTGCTTGGATTGTGCTATACGGAGTCGCTCCTGTATTAATTTCACCTTCTCCAAGGCATCACAGACCAAATCACTGCCCAACAACATATCCATCCTAGGCTGAAATCAACCAACCAGAGATCGCCATCTCCTCACATACAAGGCCTCATAAGGAGACATCTGGATACTCGAATAAAAGCTGTTATTGTTGGCGAACTCTACTAACGAAAAAAATTGATCCCATGAACCTCCTAAATAAATGACACAGGCACGTAACATGTCCTCCAAGACATGGGCACACCATGAAGGCGAACAATCTCACGAATGTAAATCCAAGCGAGCTGCTCTAAAGAGTTGGTAGTTAGAACTTGAATGAAATGTGCAGACTTAGTTAATCTATCCATAATAACCCATACTACATCATATTTCTTCAAGGTCTGTGGAAGTCCAACTACGAAATCCATGATGATATGCTCCCACTTCTATTCCGGAATTCAAGCCTTTGAATCAAACCACCCTGGTATCTAATGCTTATACTTCACCCGCTGACAATTCAAACACCAAGCAACATACTAAACAATATATTTATTCATTCTCCGCCACCAATAGTACTACCTCAAATCCTGATACATCTTTACCGCATCCGGATGAATGGAATACCGCAAATTGTGGCCTCCTCAAGCATCAACTCTCGTAACCCATCCATATTTATAATACATATCCAACTCTACATCCTCAATACCACATCATATCCTATAGTAACCTCCTTAGCATCATCGTGTTGCACTGTGTCCTTTAGGACAAGCAAATAGGGATCATCATCCTAACATGCCTTGATGTGCTCAAACAAAGAAGACTGTGAAACCATGAAGCAAGAACACGACTAGGCTCTAAATATCCAACCTCACCAACTGATTGGCCAAAGCCTGAACATCCAATGCTAACAGTCTCTCCCTAAGTAGAACATAAGTAAGGCTCCCCATACTCTCGACTTTCCTACTAAAGGCATCGGCCACCACATTGGCCTTTCTTAGGGGATAAAGAATGGTAATATTATAGTCCTTTAGTATCTCTAACCACCTTCACTGCCTCAAGTTCGGATTATCTTTCTTGAATAAGTGTTGGAGACTCCTACGATCCGTGAATACCTTACACGACACATCGTAAAGATAATGCCTCCAAATCTTCGGCGCGTGAACAATGGCTGCCAACTCCAAATAATGAACATATTTCTTCTTCTCATGGGGCTTCAACTAATGCGAACCATAAGAAATAACTCTATCCTCCTGCATCAATACACAACCAATGCCAATCTGTGAAGCATCATAATAAATGGTATATGAACTTGATCCTGAAGGTAAAACCAGAATTGGAGTTGTAGTCAAAGCAGTCTTGAACTTCTAAAAGCTCTCCAACACTTATCAGACCACCTGAATGGGGCACCCTTCTGGGTTAATCTAGTCAATGGGGTTGCCATGGATGAGAAACCCTCCATAAAATGGCGATAATACCCAGCCAAACCAAGGGAACTCCAGATCTTAGTAGCAGAAGACAGTTTAGGCCAACTCTGAACTGCCTTAATCTTCTTCGGGTCTACCTTAATCCCCTCACTGGACACCATGTGCCCCAAAAATGCCACCGAATCACACCAAAACTCACTCTAGGAGAATTTATCATATAGCTTATCCTCCCTCAAAGTATGGAGCACCATCCTTAAGTGCTACACATGATCCTCCAGGATGCGAGAATACATCTATATATCATTAATAAATACAAAGATGAAAGAATTAAGATACGGATGAAACACATTATTCATCTAGTGCATAAAGGTTGTCGGGGCATTGGTTAGCCCAAAAGACATCACCAGAAACTCATAGCGACCATAGTTGGTCATGAAAGCTATCTTCGGAATGTTTGAATCCTGGATCTTCAACTGATGGCACTGTAACGACCCGGCCGGTCATTTTTAGAATTTATGCCCTGACCCCCTATTAACTGTTTCCCCTAAGTTCATTTTTGCTATTTTGGTTTGTTTGGATGTCCGGTGTTGAGTTTTGGAGAGTTTTGGGACACTTAGTCCCTAAATAAGAGCTTAAGTGTTGAAAAATGGTCCGTAGTTGAAACAGTGTGAAGATGGCCTCGAAATGGAAATCTGATGGTTCCGTTAGCTCTGTTAGGTGATTTCGAGGTTGGGAGCGTGTTCGAAATAAATTTTAGAAGTCCGTAGCTAATTTAGGCTTGAATTAGCGAAGTTAGTATTTTGGCGATTTCCGGTTGATAGGTGAGATTTTGATCCAGGGGTCGGAATGGAATTCTGAGAGTTTTTGTAGCTTCGTTAGGTTATTTGGGATATGCCTGCAAAATTTCAGGTCATTCAGACGTGTTTTGGTTGGGTTTTTGATCGAATGCGTGTTTTGGAAGTTTTAGAAGAACTTAGGCTTGAATTCAATGTAATTTGATGATTTTAGTGTTAGTTGAGGTGTTTTGATGATTGGAGCAAGTTTGAATGATGTTTTAAGACGTGTTGGTATTTTTGGTTGAGGTCCCGGGGGCCTCGGGTGTGTTTCGGATGCTTAACGGGGCATTTCCGTGTTGAAAAATGTTGCAGCAGCAATGCTTCTGGTATTCTCGCTTATGCGGCTTGGGAACCGCATAAGTGGAGCCACAGAAGCAGCTTGGAAGCCGCATAAGCGACCTGCGCACCACAGAAGCGGAAGTTGGGCTTCCCTCCATTTTTTTCGCAGAAGCGGACGAATTTTCGCAGAAGCGATCTCGCACCTGCGAGATTTCCATCGCAGAAGCGGTCCCTTGTCTGGTCAACAGAGACTGCAGAAGCGGTCTTATAGCCGCAGAAGCGGTACCGCAGAAGCGGTTAAATGACCGCAGAAGCAAAAAACGTGTCTGGTCAGAAGGTTAAGTCCTGAAAATGGGACTTCGTTCCCATTTTCCTTTTTGACAATTTGGAGCTCGGTTAAGGCGATTTCTCAAGAGATTTTTGGAGAGGACAACGAGGTGAGTGTTCTTAACTTAATTTTGGTTATATAACCCGAATCTATTATAAGTTTTGGCATTTAATCCGTGAATTTTGTTGGAAAAGTTTAGAAAATGCTCTTGGATAAAATCATGGATTTAAGGGTCGAAATATTATGGGATTTTGATAATTTTGGTATGTTTAGACTCGTGAGAGTACGAGGTTTATGGAAATATAAATTTTACCCGATTCCGAGATGTGGGCCCGAGGGGCATTTAGGTCATTTTACATAATTTCGCGTATTAGCTTAGAATTTAATAGTAGAATCGATTACTTGAATTATTATTTATAGTATGCAATTTTATTGAATAGATTTGAGCTATTTGGAGTCGGATACTCATGGCAAAAGCGTGGTTTCAGGTTGACTTGCACTAGTTCGAGGTAAGTGGCTTGTCTAACCTTGTGTGGGGGACTTTGTCCCTTAGGATTTGATATTTGGTAATTGAATGCCTTGTACGTGAGGTGACGAGTGCGTACTTGAGCAAATTGTTGAGAACCCGATTTTTACTTAAAATATTTGAACTCCGCTTCTTTCGTATTTGCTTTATTCTACTTGCCATTATAGCCCGTGTTAGTTTAGAAAAGTATATTTAGTTGACCCAAATTGCCTAATTGCTTAAGTTGCCTTAATTGTACTACGTGGAGCATGTTAGGCTAGAATTATCAGTTGCCTTGTAGTGTTGTACTCCCTGTCTGAATATATTCTGATTGTGGTTATGCATTTACATTGGGACTACGGATGTGGTATTCCGGGAGCTCCCTCTTGTTTGTTTAAATTTGGGACTACGGGACGGCATCCCGGGAGATCCCCTACACGTTCTATGTTCTGGATTGGGAGTGCGGGATACTAAGAGATCCTTGGCACATGTATATATAATTATGGAGGATACCAAGAGATCCCCGAATTACTATTGAGGATACCAAGAGATCCTCGGGATACTAAGAGATCCCCGAATTATTATTGAGGATACCAAGAGATCCTCGGGATACCAAGAGATCCCCGAATTATTATTGAGGATACCAAGAGATCCTCAGGATACCAAGAGATCCCCGAATTATTATAGAGGATACCAAGAGATCCTCGGGATACCAAGAGATCCCCGAATTTTTAATTGGGATACCAAGAGATCCCCGATTATCATGCATGTTGTGAGCAGTATTTACCTTGTATTGTTTTGTCTCTGCTTTCTATTACTGCATTCCTTATTTATCCTGTTTTGATTCTCGTTGTAGACTTTATCTATATTGTCCCCTTTATCTTATCATTTATTATATTTATCTCAGTAGGGCCCTGACCTTCCTCGTCACTACCTAACCGAGGTTAGGCTTAGCACTTACTGAGTACCGATATGGTGTACTCATGACTCTTCTGCGCATGTTTTTCATGTGCAGCTCCAGGTACCTCCACCCAGGCGCACTATCCTCGCGGCGGAGAGATCTAGCAGAGACTTTGAGGTATATCTTCCACGCCCGCAGACGAGAAGTCTCTATCTTATTCCAGCTTTAGTATATGACTTTCCTTTCTTTCAGTTGTGTAGACATTCTGGAGTTAGAGCAGTGTATTTCATTTCTTTTAGCCTGTGTTTCCTATGAGTTTCTGGGTTTTGGGAGTTTGTTTTAGATTTCGTGATATGGCTTGTATTATGCCAAGTGGCATTTATACATAGTTTTCTCTTGGCAGTAAGATTTATTCAGTTAGTTATTTTCCACAAGTTAGTTTATTTTTCCGCAAGTTGTGTAAATTTCGCATTTTTAGGCTTACCTAGTCTTAGGAACTAGGTGCCATCGCGACATGTTCACGAAGGGTGAATTGGGGTCGTGACAGGCACCTCGACCTTAAATGAATCTTTGAGAACACTCTAGCACCCTAAAGTTGATCAAATAAGTCATCAATGCGCGGTAGTGGGTACTCTTTCTTAACTATAACCATGTTCAAATGCTTGTAGTCATTACACATCCTCATAGTAACATCCTTCTTCTTCACAAAGAGAACATGCACACCCCACAGTGACACACTAGGCCTGATGAAGCCCTTATCAAGCAGCTTCTGAAGTTGTTCCTTCAGCTCCTTCAACTCTATAGGTGCCATACGATATGATAAAATAGAGATGGGTTAAGTGCCCGGCACCAAATCAATGTCCCTGTTGGGTGGCATGCCCTGCAGGTCTGCTGGAAACATATCTGGGAAGTCTTTCACTACCAGAACTGACTCCACGGTAGGAGTGTCAACACTAACGTCCCTCAAAAAGTCCAAGTACGCTAGATACTCCTTCTCAACCATGTGTTGATACTTCAAGTATGAAATCACCCTACTCGAAATATAATCTAGGGAACCTCTCCTATCAACCCTAGGCAACCTCAGCACCACCAACGTCACGGTCTTAGCGTGACAATCAAAAATAGTGTGACATGGAGACAGCCAATCCATGGCAAAAATCACGTTAAAATCGACCATGATAGGTAGTAAAAAACCAACTCTCATCTCATACCCCCCACTAGTCACCATACACGCCTGATGTATACGTTCCATAATAGTAGAATCACCCACTAGTGTAGATACATGAACAGGCACAACTAAAGAATTATGGGGCATATCCAAATAATGAGAAAAGTATGATTAAATGGAACCAGGGTTAAATAATATTGAAGCATCCCTGCAACATACTTAAATAATACTTGTAATCACGATACCAAAAGTAACTGCCTCCTGAATGGCAGAAAATACGTAGAAACGGTCCTGACCACTGCCTGAATGACCTCCCTTCTAGGGCAACCTCGTGCTGATTGTGCCCCACCCCTAGCTGGTTGTATGTGTGGTGTGCTGCTAGTGCCAAATCATAGGCTGAGAGCCCTACTGTAGAGCCCTACTCTGTAGTCTGGGGCAATTTCTCTTGAGATAACTCAAATCCCTGCACTCAAAACAACTTCTCCTATGATGGAGCTACTGACCCTGATAATCCGAATAACTTCCTGTGGAATCCCGTACAAATTGAGCATGGTAAGACCCCTATTCCAGTAGCGTACTGAATGATGACTGAGTTAGGCGTGCATTGTAGGAATTGTGGATAACTGAAGAACCATAAGGAACATGGCGAGATGTCTAAAGGGGTCTAGAAGGACGACCTCTACTATAGTGTGACTGGCCTCCAGATGAGGCACTACTGAAACTATCTAAACTATGAGGCCTCTTGGCCTCTCGCTCCTCGTGCTCCATCCTGCGAACCTTCCAAACGTCAAGCAATATCAACCACTTGGTCAAACCTGCTCCAAACATCAAGCAATCTTGACCCCCTGGTCAAACCTGCTCCAAACGTCAAGCAATCTCGACCACCTGGTGAAACATAGAATTTGCCATAGCCTCTCGAGCTATACTGGCAAACAATATTTGAGGCCATTAATGAACCTCATGATCCTCTCCCTCTCGGTGGGAACCAACGATATATCATGATGTGCCAAATCTGAAAATCTCATCTCGCATTGGGTCACAATCATACCCTCTTGGCATAGCTGCTCAAACTCCCCATGCAACTCCTTTCTTCGAGTTTGTGGGACAAACTTCTCTAAGAAGAGAGTTGAGAACTCATACCATGTAAGTGGCACTGTGTCAGCTAGCCTGCTCCACTCATAATCCTTCCACCACCTGCAGGCTGCCCCTGTCAGCAGAAAGGTAGTGAATGCAATGCTATTGGTGTCCAAAATACCTACGGTGTGAAGAATTCAGTGACATTGGTCTAGAAAATCTTCAAAATCCTCTAACTCCCCTCCTAAACCGCTCCAACCTCTGCTGCTCCTCATCAGTCATAGGTGGATAAACCTTGGTCCGAGCAGTAACAACTAGCTAAACTAGTAACACCCTAGTGTCTGATGACCCTGAGCTAGCTACTCTGGAGTACAAGAGGCAAGAGTCTGGGCACCTCCCTCAGCCAATGAGGTAGCTGGTGTAACTAGAATCAAAACCACTTGAGCAAGGATCGTGTACACAGTCAAAATCTGAGCCAAAGCCTCCTGAAGACCAGGATTAACAATAGGTATCATTGGTGTCTTAGCTGGTCCCACCGGCTCAACAATATTCAAAACCTGTTCCTCAGCTTGAGCAGCTGGTGGATCAACATGTGTTGCCCTAGCTATAGTGCGAGCCCTACCTTGGCCTCTATCGTGACCCCGGCCTCTCGCGACTCTAACTAGTGGTACTGGTGGCCGTCCACCTGATTCAGTTACATGACCATCTGTTAGAGAATAGAAGAGTCAAGGTTCAAAGTTCGAAAACAACAAATCTGCACGACAAGAATACAAGAAAGTGAAGTTTCCTAACAGTTTGGTACCCTCTCAAAGATAAGTAGAGACGTCTCTATACCGATCCGTAAGACTCTACTAAACTTGCTCATGACCCATAATACCTATAAACCTAAGGCTCAGATACCAACTTTTTATGATCCAAAATCCCAACAAGTCGTGATGACGCCTAACACACTTGCTAGGCAAGCCGTACATAGCAGTAATGAACCAAAACTTGCAAAAATAATAAAATTTACATAAGTCTAAAACCTTAACTTAGCATAATAATACCAATACATGTTAAATTCAGAGTTAAGAGATCTAAAGACACAAATACAAGTCTGAAAATCCAAATACAATACCGTCTAAAATAAAGACAATAGTACATAAGAAAAGAGACGCTAAGATTGCGGTCAAGAATGCAGCTCTACCTCGTCTCTCAGTTATCACCTCAAATATATGCCTAAGTTACCCATGATTGGGTCCGACACCTGGATCTGCACAATTAAGTGCAGAGTGTAGCATAAGTACAAATGACCCCATGTACTCAGCAAATAACATAACTAACCTCGACAAAGTAAAAACAACAAGAATTATAAATGATACTCGCTAAACCCTGTACATATCATAATTTCAACAAGAACAAAATGATAACATAATCAAGTCATAAAGCACAAAAAAAACAAGCCCAGTTTTCACAGTTCATCAATTACTTTCCTCAGTTAATAATCCAGCATATAAAGATGATGTGCGAGTAAGTCAGGTAAATAACCAAACAAATTGCAAGTAAATATGAAATGCAATAACCAAACAACACTGGCCAGATTTTCCTTAGAACTTCCAATACAGTATCAAAACACTGATCAGTTTTCATCAATCCCCGTGTACACCATCAAGAGAGAAACATGAGAGGGTGACCATAGGGGATGGATCCATATCCACACACTGTATGGACAACTTACGTGCTGCATGGACAACTCACGTGCTAATAATATCAATCACACAAACAACTTATGTGCCAATAATACCAACATCTGAATCTGCCCGGATAACTCACGTGCTGCACGGACAACTCACATGGTGCACGGACAACTCACGTTCCAATAATCACAATCCGCCCGGTGTGGTAACGGCTAACAACACAATCCGCCCGGCATGGTCACAAGCACACAGTCCAAATCATATTACACAGAAGCAAATGTACAAGAATACATGTATATGATCAATTAATATTAGATTTCATTCATCTGGATTGGTATAATTGACATGCAAATGTATGCATGTGCAAAGTGTGCTATCGTGGCTCAAATCAATAATTTCATTATGAAAATAGCTGTTATCAAGTTCATTCCGAGGAATAGCCTCTACGTAACCTCAAACATGAATCAAATAGTTCACAACAGGGTTACAAATATGAGAAACATCACATCATACATATTATCAATCAAGTCAATGCATATCATAGCCTATGCACTACCTAGAGCATGGATAAATACCTGGTGCTCGCACATGGGCTCAACCCCCACACATATATGCATCATAGCACGTAGCTATCACAGATAACTCATGCAACTAATGCCTCAACTAAGTTTAGGTAGAAACTTACCTCAAGCAAGCCAAATCACTCCTCTAACAAGACCTTCCGAGTGAATCAACCTCCGGACGCCCCAATCTAGCCAAACGAACTTAATATAATCAATAAAAATCATAGGAATTGATTCCAAATGATACACCTAAGATCTTTAAACAAATTTAAAAAGTCAACCTTGGGCCCATACCTCGGAACCCGACCAAGCTCATACATTCCAAACGCTCATTCTGATATGAGTCCAACCATACCATAATCATCTAATTCCGAACTCAAATCGACCTACAAATCCCCAATTTATGTTTAGAAAAGTTTTTACAAAAAAATTCCTTTTTGACTGAATTTTTTTCCAAAAAAAGTGTTTGTCCACAAAATTTTTGAAATTTTTTCTAAAGTGAGTTTTTCAAAATTTCAAAATTTTCAGAAAAAACTTTTTTTCTCACTCAAAAAACTGCAGTATTTTTTCCAGTGAAACATAATTTCAAATTTCAAATACCATTTTTTAACTTAACTCCATATAGTATTTTTTTTTTTTCAAAAATTATAATTTTTATGTCCAAAATTGTGTTGGCCACTTACTCCTATTTCTTTGTCTTTTGTTTTTATGCTTAGCTTCTTTACTTTTCATTCATTTCATATTTTCTTGTATTTGAATATATAAAATTTTAGGAAAATTAAAGTTTTGTTCTTCATAATGAAAGAAAGAATCAAAATGCCTACATTTAATATAGAGGATTTTCAGAAACGACTATTATCTGGAGGCTTATTGCCGGGTGTAGCTATAATTTTGCTAATTATATTTCGTAGCTACTAATTTCTTGCCATGGCATGTATGTCGCTGTATTCAATTCGGTTGTATATACTTTATTCAATTCTGATATATTCGTTCTTATATATTATTTTCAATTTCAGTGTATTGAATTCAGTTGTATTCAAACAATAAAAAATTAAGAAATAGGGTATATGCCGTTGTATTCAATTTGGTTGTATACACTGCATTCGATTTGGCTATATTCATTCTTAACTATTTTACATTGTATTCAATTTTACTATATTCAATTTGACTGTATTCAAACAATAAAAAATCACAAATATAGTGATATTCGGTTGTATTCAAACAACAAAAATTCAAAAAATACAGGGATCTACCACAAAAATAACCTTTAGAATACATAAATACAAGAGAAAATACAAAAAAATAAATTGTATTTGCATTGAAATATAGAATATACTCAAATTTTAGTGTATTTTTACGGAGTACAATGTATTTGTATCATTGTATGTGACTCGATGGCAAAAAGAGATGAAAGTTCGCTGGAGATGGCGCATTTCGGCAAGCAAAACACTGTATACATTGTATTAAAATTAAAAATGGAGATGAACAAACATCCGGCCAGATCTAAGAATACACTATCACATTGTATCTATCAAAAGCCAGGTGCGCTCATATGGACCGCAGGTGCAGTTTCACTGGGCTTGTTATAAACGAGGGTTTGGTCATTTTGTTCTCATTTTGTATTTGTGAGGCTCGGTCTAAGGTGATTTTTGGCGTGCTTTTCATCCTAATTGAAGAGGCAAGTAAAGTTTGATCACTTTTAATGATAGATATTGACTACCCATATATTGTTACATCTAGTTTATGTGAATTTGATGTGAAATTTGGGGGTTTTAGGCTATGTTATTGGAGAGTGAGATTTTTTAATTTGAGGGTCGATTTGTGGATGGAATTGGATAAATTTGGTATGGTTGGACTCGTAATTGAATAGAGGTTCGAAATTTATGAATTTTGTCAGGTTCCGGGGTACGGTCCTGAGGTTAACTTTTTGTGCTGACTTTGCATATTTGATTCAAGACCTTAGCTTTATCATTTGGAATTGTTTTCGATGGCTTTTATTGATTATATTAAGTTATTTTTGCTATATTTGGGTCGCTCAGAGGCCGATTGGCATGACAAGGGCCTTTTGGAGTATTGACTTGAATGTTTTGAGGAAAGTAACATATCTAAACTTGGATTTGAGAATAATTATCCCTAGGAACCATGCTATATGCGATGTATTGGGGTGGCACACATGCTAGGTGACGGGCGTGTGGGCGTGCACTGGATAATCATGATCCGAGTTGACTTTTAGACTATGTTGCTATCATACCTTGTTTTATCCATATTTTCTCTACTTGTTGGATTATCTTAGCTATAAATCATGTTAGAAACCATGTTTAGGATATGTGGTTATTTGGTTGAGACTTAATGAGGATAATTCTGCTATTTTGAGCTATCTGACATAACTGTAGTTATACATTCAATCATGACTCTTCATATGCATATCATATCTCAGTCTCTGCATATTATTCATTGTTACATCATATGTTGTTGTTGTTGCTATTTTCTATATGTGATACTGTTTGGGCTGAGTGATATGAGATTGTGAATCCTTAAGACTTTAGAGGTTGATTATTGAGGTGGGCCTCAGAGTCGTGTTGGGAGTGTTATTTTGATCGGGCTGCATGTCGCAGCAGGCCATATTAGCTTTATTGTTATTTAGATAGGACTTCGCGCCGCAACATGCCATATTGGCTTTTGATTAGTGCTTGGATAGGATCTGCCCCTCCAGACTCTAACATGCCAACAGTGAACGCAGGCACATTGATATATACACGTGCTTTAGTGAGGGCCAATGTCATGACCCTAAAACAGACCCAGTCGTGATGGCACCTATCGTGAAACTAGGTCAGCCGACACAAATCCCAAAACCAACCAAACATTTATAATAAATTATTAATGAACCATGAAATAGCTAAAATCCCATAATAGAAGTTAAAGTGAATAGTGCGGAAACACAACACAGCCCGACATCGGGGTGTTACCAGTCATGAGCATCTACGACTCGTCTAGGAATAAGAAAAGGACAATATAGTCTAAAACAAAAACTAATGCAAAGCTGAATAAGATAAGAGGAGAAGCACTGGGCTGCGAACGCCAAGAAAGCTACCTAGTCAACTCCAGAGACCTGCTGGAAAGCTGATCAACACTCGCTATCGCGACCCAAGACTCCTGAATCTGCACACAGGATGGAGGGAGTAATGTGAGTACACCAACTCAGTAAGAAATAAAATTAAAATCAGCTGAGCACTAAGAAACACATAAACCACAGCATAATGCTATAGCAAAACAGTATAAGTCTAGAACAATGAAGTAAAGTAGTAAAACCGTAAATACATCTCAGTTCAGTAAAACCTTTTTAAGACATCTTTCAATAGTTTCAAACGAGTGATGAAGATAGTGAGAAAAGAATAGAAAAGTAAACAGCCCCTCGGGCAAAACATGTACTATAAACCGCCCCTCGGGCACAATATCAACAGAACTAGCCCCTCGGGCTACCTCACAATCACTCGTAATCAGCCCCTCGGGCATAACGTAAACCAAGAACTGCCCCTCGGGCAAAACATGGATCAAGAACATCCCCTATAGCAACAACATGAAACAACAACAACCCCTCGGGCTACATCACATCACTCACACTGGGTACCCGCGCTCACTGGGGGTGTACAGACTCTAGGAGGGGCTCCTTACAGCCCAAGCGCAATAACAAGCCATCTCGTGGCATAATCAAACAGGCACTCGGCCTCATAACAACAAGCCACCTCGTGTCATAAATCAATCAGGCCTTCGGCCTCACAATATCATAAATCAATAACAACATGTTGCGGCGTGTAGCCCGATCCCATAATATCCTCACAACACAGGCCCTCGACCTCACTCAGTCAGAAACCTCTCAAGCCACTCGAGCAGAAGTAAAACATGATGCTCGGCCCAAAATATCATTTAAAATATCAAAAACGAGTAAATATGGCTGAGTTATGAAAATAGTAGAATACAAAATGACTGAGTACAAATATTGAAGTTAAAACAGTGAGGAATAGTAGTAAAAATTCTCTAAGGGTCCAAAACAGTTGTCACGAATCCCAAATATGGCATTTAGTCCAAAACATGGTAATAATTTCCAAAACACAATGATATCAAACAGTTTTCAATCAAATACGCGACTTAACAGTCATATGGGACGGACTAAATCACAGTATCCAACGGTGCAAGACCCCACGCTCGTCGTATAGCGTGTGTGTCACCTCAAAGTAGCACAACAATGTGAAATCTTGGGTTTCATACCCTCAAGACAAAAATTTACAATCATTACTTACCTCAATCCGGTCCAAACTCTAGCCCGCGATGCCTTTTCCTCACGACTCAGCCTCCGAATGCTCCAAATCTAGCCAAAAAAAGATTCATACCATCAAAATATGCTAAGGGAACAAAGCACACTCGAAAATGACCAATTTACACCAAAAATTCTGAAATTGGTCAAACCCGACCCCCGGGCCCACGTCTCGGATTCCGACAAAAATCACAAAACTAGAATCCTTACACTCTCATGAGTTCATGCATATCAAATATATCAAAATCTGACCACAAAGGACCCCTCGAATCCTCAAATCAAAGTCTCAAATTCCAAGCCCTAACTCTCCTATTTTAGGCTTTATATTCCACAAATTTCATGTTAATTTAGGTAGAAATCACAATAGGATCGAGTATTAAGTCCAAAATTCTTACCTCCAAGTGTTTCCCTTTGATTCCCTCTTCAAGCCTCCTCAAAAAGCTCCAAGATCGCTCAATAATGGTGAAACTTAGACCCAAAATCACGAAAGTGGCGTTTTAAACATTCTGCCCAGCACTAGAAATCCCTTATTCGCGAACACGGTCAATTCCTCGCATTCGCGAAACACAAAATCCCTGACCGTGTTCGCAAAGCACAAAATCCCGTTGACCACCTATTCCTTCATTGCGAATGCGACACCTTGTACATGAACGCGAGGCTTCAGCTCTTCAACTCAAAGCAAACACGACACATATCTCGCGAACGCAAAGCACAATTGGAGCTGGACCCAGCTGCTCACCTTTAATCAACGCGAACTCGGCATAACCATCGTGAACGCGATGGATACAGGGCCCAACCCTTCACGAATGCAAGACATCCATCACGAATGCGAAGGCCATACCTCCTGCCTCACACCCTAACCCTTCGCGAACATGAGATCCCCCTCGCAAACACGAAGACCAAACGTCTGCAACACCAACAACAGATTTTCTATAACTTTTTTCCAACATGAATTGATCCGTCAACCACTTGAAACTCACGCAAGGCTCCCGGGACCTCAACCAAACATGCCAACATATCCCATAACCTCATTCAAACTTGTTCCAACATTTGGAACGCTCAAAACAACATCAAAACACCAAATTGACATCGGATTCAAGCCTAAGACTTCCAAGAACTTCCGAATTCCGCTTTAGATCAAAAAGTCTATCAAACCTCGTACGAATGACCTGAAATTTTGCACACACGTCAAAATTGACAAAACGAACCTACTCCAACTTCCGAAATTCCATTCCGACACCTATATCAAAATCTTACCAATCAACCAGAAAATGCCAAAATTCTAATTTCGCCAATTCAAGCTTAAATCTACCACGAACCTCCAAAATACATTCCAGACGTGCTCTCAAGTCCAAAATCACCTAACAGAGCTAATCAAATCACAAAAATTCAAATCCGAGATCGAATGCTAAAAAGTCAAAACTTGGTCAAATCTTTCAAATTTAAAGCTTGAAGTTGAGAATTGTTCTTCCAAATCTATTCCGATTATCCTGAAAACCAAAACCGACGATTTGCATAAGTCATAATATAGCACATGGGGCTAGTCATGCGTGACAACTAGCGAGCGAAATGCAAAAGCTCAAAATGACATGTCGGGTCATTACATCCTCCCCCACTTAAACATACGTTCGTCCTCGATCATGCCCAGAGTTGTTTCGGAAACTATCAAATCACTGTGTAACCTTACCTGCACATACCCGGAGGTAATCCCATGTCACCCTATCTCATATAGGTCCGATAACAGAATGTAGCTGAAATTTCACAATCCAACCCAGCCCATAAACCTTAGAACCATATTTCCACATCTGAAATCATCTATAAGATCAGAATCTCACATCTATCCTCTGAATAAGTTCGAACAAGTTGTAACAAACCATACCTGCAACCTCAGATGCAATTACATGATATACCACATAGCTCAAACTCTCGTAGCAATAACTTCTGATCACAGTAGTTGCTCAGAACAATCGAATATCGATAATAAACCTCTTATCAAATAAAGCCTTATTCCAACACTTTTGTATACTGCTAGTGAAAAATAAAACACGTAAAAAGTCATACCCATTCCTCAGATCAACCATTCATGAAACCACTTCTCTTTTGGCAAGGACCATAGCAAATTTTTGAGCCGAACATCGATATTATCCTTCCAACACGCTAAAACCGAATCTGTTTGTATTCATTCTAGATCCCAACGATCTCATCTAATCTAACACAAATAATCTGGTGACATGACATATCAATACAATTTAAAGCCATAACTCATGCAATCCGCGCACCAATAAGCAACAATCCGAACGTACTCAAATCATGAAAAATGACTCAAATGAGAGAGATCTACCACAAGCTCACCAGTACCACCACACACAATGCTGAGAACCCGTCACACATCATAGAAACAGAACACACGAATCTAACCCGAAGGGTTATACCTCCACATAACTTCGCTACAATGCGCGACCCTATCCAAACACTGGTCCACATGAAACACTTCAAGTCACTATGCTCAAAATCGACAACCACACACAATTTGATGTCTAGAACCAAAGAAAATCATCCTAACCATGGCAAAGCAATTGACATAACATTACACAAGCCAAAAGGACACAACAGATACACCATCCGCCGAGCAATACCCAATACTTTTCCCGTTCAAATTCCACTGAGAGGCCCCAGTAAAACCGCACCACATGTGCCTATAACCAACAAATCCTAATGCCTCGCAACCCGGAAAGGTAACTCATAGATCTCCCCAGATCACAAATAAGCTAAAAAAATAACTGAATCCACACTGCCCTCAACAATTCAACTCGGAGTCAACCAAGCCGACTCGATGTAGAACACACATCCATATTGGACTACCAATGAACCCCTTATCAAGGAGTTCCTGAAGCTGCTCCTTTAACTCATTTAACTCCGCCGGTGCCATACGATACGGTGCCCAGTACCAAATCAATACCGAAATCTACAACCCTGTCTGGCGACATACCCGACAGCAGGAAACACATCCTGAAAACCCCTTACCACCGGAACTGAATCAATTGTAGGAGTCTCTGCACTGAAATCTATCACGAAGGCCAAATAATAAAGGCAACCCTTCCCAGCCATCCGCTGGGTCTAATGAAATCACCCTGCTGGAAACATAATTCATCAAACCTTGCCACTCAATCCGTGGCATCCCAGGCATAGCCAACGTCGCCATCTTAGCGCAACAGTCCAGAATAACACGACACTGAGACAACCAGTCTATACCCATCATCATACCAAAATCTAGCATATACACTTGGGTCTCCAAACCTCCAATAGTTACCACACCAGACGGATATGCGTGGTCCACAACCATGACCTAACCTGGTTATGAGAACTCCCAGTCTCCAAATCCATATAGCACGCGAATCACCATATTCGATCCCAACTCTACCGCCCGAATATACAATATACCTCTAATACCCAATCATCCCATGATAGGTACTCCTATAATTCTTCTGTGCTACCGAGCAAACTCGAACATTAGTGGTCGATCAAACAAGAGAGTCGCAATACTAAGGAAGTATCCTTAACTCAAAACACATCGCCCTTTTCTGAAAATGTATACCGTCATCAAGCCATACCAGTCAGTGATACCATTTACCTAGTCATTTAAAACTGCTCGTGCTGCCTAAGAATTTATTACCTTCCTTTTAGAACTGAATCGTGATCTTACACATGCAAATCTCAACCCTATACAACTTACTGCATATACTATGCCATCCTATGATAAATATGAGAACTTCATAATCCACTCCGAGCTACAAGCAACTACGTACTCAACTAGCCAAGAACTTTTCCATTTGATCCCATCTAGGAGAAAATCACTATACATCCCATACGTTTCATGCCAGTATAAAATATACACCTCCAAACCGTGGTAGAAATCATCAAGAACTCTCTGAATCCCCTTTGCACAAAACCAAACCGTCAGGACTGACTCCTTCTAACTCAACCAAGATACGCAAGCCATCAAAACCTAAGAGCATTACCACAAAACACCTGTAGAAACGTATTACCTCATAAGCGCCCAAAGAACTAATCATATCCCTTACCATGCCGATCCGACCTACTACCAAGTTGTCCTATTCATCCAAGTTTCTTTTGAATTACCTTCGAATTGGTACTTTTCCTTGCCATAATACCGGAATCCTCAACCCAGACTCTCATCACGAGACCCAAGCATAAAACCATACATTCTATGGCTCATAAGACGCTGAATACTCTCTTAAATATCCTCAAAAGCACCACATTCAAAATACCTACCCTGAAGAGACTTCCTGCGAATCCAAAGCCATAACCTTCACCTTCTTGATACTGATAGGCAAAATCCCATAATTGATATAGAAGTGCCACAAGTCTTGACACCCTCCAATGTAAGCCTCAGTTTCTAGCCAAATACACATCCTGAAAATTTCCAATATTACATGCAAATCTTGAATCCTTCCAAACCATTCTCAGGAGTCATCCACTCTGCTCAAACCTCAATTAGACAGGTCAAATGAACTGAACAACATGTGCCTCATTCATAAAGCTACGCCTGAGGAAGTAACCCCACCTTAATGCAACCAAATAAATTCCTGCTCTATGCATTGTACATCCTTTACCAATAACAACTCAAGTCATTTAATGATTCTCATACACCCATAAAGCATAACATAGCCTTTATCAAAATTTCCTCTACTCGAACCATTCTCGATCTCAACCCTTGCAAGCCACAACTGATTCACCAACATACCTCAAACTGAAACCAATACAACACATAACCATGCCATCAACTAATCAATAGCGGACTCCCCCACTTGGCCCAAAGCCATAGGTCAAAACACAGAACTCACAATGCCCATACTCTACTACTGCCATAATACCATAGTGAGATTAAACCAAATCCTTCATAAGCTCATGCAACACATCCATCTAGTATTTCAGATCATCGACAAATCTCGCGTTTACCCTCGTAACAGACAAGCCCACTCTCATAAGTGATCCAAACTCAAATTGCAACACATATATTTCACTGGTAAAAGAGGACTCCCAACCAACTACATAAGGATCACACAAACCTCAGAACACTTTGCATGAGATAACCCACCTACTTTGCCTCAAATTAATAGCTCTTTATACCCTTCAACCGTCATAAACATTACGCAATTACTTAATCTTCTTGAGTCTAAACTCATATTGTAACATGAAATCTACTTCACTCCCCAACTACACAACAGTAAAAGATTCTTCACACACCCATAACTCGGGGCTATACATCAAATCAGATGGAAATCAAGCACGAAATAGTTCTTTCTCTCCTAAAGTAGACCCTTCTCATCACATTCAAAGCATATGAACATATCTCGCAGTCACATCATACTCACCACATAGCTATCTAATCATCACCTCAACTAATAGGGACACTACCGAACAAATAAATCCAGAAGCAGGTGCTCACACAATCAGTGACTCAGTGCTCAAGCTACAGGTAAAACCCGGCCTCAAGTCCTCCATAATAGCCCAATATCAACACACAGAGATCATATCTCACCCCTCGATCTAGGAATCACAAGCCGTCGATGCACATCTGATACTGAGCGCTCATGCGTGCATACGAATGCATGGAAGGAGTTTCAAGAATTACATTTCAAGCTGAATTAATGACGCACGATAAGAATTTAAGAATGTGAGATTTCCTAAAGGTTCTACAGCCTCCCGAGGATAAGTACAGACGTCTTCATACCAATCTATGAAACTCTACTAAACCTACTCATGACTCGTGAGACCTATGTAACCTAGGCTCTCATACCAACTTGTCACGACCCTAAAACGGACTCGGTCATGATGGCGCCTATTGTGAAACTAGGCCAGCCGATACAAACCACAAAACCAACCAAACATTTATAATAAATTATTAATGAACCATTATATAGCAAAAATCCCATAACAAAAGTTAAAGTGAATAGTGCAGAAACACAACACAGCCCGATATCGGGGTGTCACCAGTCATGAGCATCTACGACTCGTCTAGGAATAAGGAAAAGACAACATAGTCTAAAACAAAAACTAATGCAAATCTGAATAAGATAAGAGGAGAAGCACTGGGCTGCGAACGCCAAGAAACTACCTATTCAACTCCGGAGACCTGCTGGAAAGCTGATCAACACTCGCTATTGCGACCTAAGACTCCTGGATCTGACACAGGGTGCAGGAAGTAATGTGAGTACGCCAACTCAGTAAGTAATAAAAGTAAAAGCAGTTGAGAAGTAAGAAACATGTAAACCATAGCACGCTATATCAAAATAGTATAAGTCCAGAACAATGCTGTAAACTAGTAAAAACTGTAAAAACATCTCAGTTCAGTAAAACCTTTTTAAGACATCTTTCAATAGTTTCAAATGAGTGATGAAGACAGTGAGAAAAGGATAGAAAACAAAATAGCCCCTCGAGCAAAACATGTTCTATAAACCGCCCCTTGGGCACAATATCAACAGAACCATCCCCTCGGACTACCTCACAATCACTCGTAATCAGCCCTTCGGACATAAGGTAAACCAAGAACAGCCCCTCGGGCAAAACATGGATCAAGAGCAGCCCCTCGGGCAACAACATGAAACAATAACAGCCCTTCGGGCTATATCATATCACTCACACTGGGTACCTACGCTCATTGGGGGTGTACAAACTCCGGGAGGGGCTCCTTACTGCCCAAGCACAATAACAAGCCATCACGTGGCATAATCAAACAGGCACTCTGCCTCATAACAACAAGCCACCTCGTGGCATAAATCAATCACGACCTCAACCTCACAATATCATGAATCAATAACAACCTATTGCGACGTGCAGCCCGATCCCATAATATCCTCACAACACAGGCCTTTGACCTCGCTCAGTCAAAAATCTCTCAAGTCAGTCGGGCAACAGTAAAAATATGATGCTCAACCCAAAATATCATTTAAAATATCAAAAATGAGTAAATATGGCTGATATGAAAACAATAGAATGCAGCATGACTGCGTACAAATATGAAGTCAAAACAATGAGGAATAGTAGTAAAAATCCCCTAAGGGTCCAAAACATTTGGCACAAAACCCAAATATGGCATTCAGCCCAAAACATGGTACTCCCTCCGTTTCATATTAGAAGAGATAGTTTGACTCGACATGGAGTTTAAGAAAAAGAAGAATTTTGAAACTGGTGGTCTTAAAAGCTTAAGGGTTGAAAAGTTTATGGGGCCATGACATTTGTGTGGCTATAAAAGCTTCTCATTAAGGGTAAATGGGTAAAATAAAAGAGTTTAAAGTTGAATTATTTCCAAATTTAGAAATGTGTCATTTGTTTTGGAACAGACTAAAAAGGAAAGTACCTCATTTAATATGAAATAAAGGGAGTAATAATTTCCAAAACACAATGACATCAAACAGTTTTCAATCAAATACGTGACTTAACAGTCATACGGGACGGACTAAGTCACAATCCCCAATGTTACACGACCCCATGCTCGTCGTCTAGCATGTACGTCACCTCAAAGTAGCACAACAATGTGAAATCCGAGGTTTCATACCCTCAAGACAAACATTTACAATCATTACTAACCTCAATCCGGTCCAAACTCTAGCCCGCGATGCCTTTGCCTCACGAATCGGCCTCCGAATGCTCCAAATCTAGCCAAAAGAAGATTCATACCATCAAAATATTCTAATGGACCAAAGCCCACTCGAAAATGACCAATTTACACCAAAAATCTCGAAATTGGCCAAATCCAGCCCCCGGGCCCACGTCTCGAATTCCGACAAAAATCACAAAACTAGAATCCTTACACTCTCACGAGTTCATACATATCAAATACATCAAAATCCAACCACAAAGGACCCCTCAAAGCCTCAAATCAACATCTCAAATTCCAAGTACTAACTCTCCTATTTTAGGCTTTAGATTCCATAAATTTCATGTTAATTTAGGTAGAAATCACAATAGGATCAAGTATTAAGTCCAAAATTCTTATCTCCAAGTGTTTCCCTTTGATTACCTCTTCAATCCTTCTCAAAAAGCTCCAAAATCACTCAACAATGGTGAAACTTAGACCCAAAATCGCGGAAGTGGTCTTTTAAGCATTATACCCAGCACTTGAAATCCCTTCTTCACGAACGCGGTCAACGCCTCGCGTTTACGAAGCACAAAATCCCGTTGACCAATTATTCCTTCATCACGAATATGACACCCTGTACGCGAATGCAAGGCTTCAGCCCTTCAACTCAACACGAACGCGACACCTATCTCGCGAACGTAAAGCACAATTGGACCTGGACCCAGCTGCTCACCTTTACTCTACGCGAACGTGGCATAACCATCGTGAACGTGATGAATACTGGACGCAACCCTTCGCGAACACGGGACATCTATTGCGAACGCAAAGGCCATACCTTCTGCCCCACACCCTAACCTTTCGCGAACGCGTGATCCCCCTCGTGAATGCGAAGACCAAACGTCTGCAACACCAACAGCAGATTTTCTGCAACTTTTTTCCAACATGATTAATCCATTCAACCACCCTAAACTCACCCGAGGCCCTCGGGACCTCAACCAAACATGCAAACATGTCCCATAACCTCATTCAAACTTGTTCCAACCTTCGGATCGCTCAAAACAACATCAAAACACCAAATCGACATCGGATTCAAGCATAAGAATTCCAAAAACTTCCAAATTCCGCTTTCGATCAAAAAGTCTAAACCTCGTCTGAATAACTTGAAATTTTGCACACACTTCACAAATGACACAATGGACCTACTCCAACTTCCAGAATTCCATTCTGATCCCTATATCAAAATCTCACCTATCAACCGGAAAACGCCAAAATTCCAATTTCGCCAATTCAAGTCTAAATCTACCACGGACCTCCAAATACATTCCCGACATGCTCCCTAGTCCAAAATCACCTAATAGAGCTAATCAAATCACAAAAATCCAAATCCGAGATCGAATGCTAAAAAGTCAAAACTTGGTAAAACATTTCAAATTTAAAGCTTCAAACTGAGAATTGTTCTTCCAAATCTATTCTGATTATCCTGAAAACCAAAACCGACGATTTACATAAGTCATAATACATCACACGGGGCTATTCATGCCCGAGAACTAGCGAGAGAAATGCAAAAGCTCAAAATGACCTGTCGGGTCGTTACAGGCATTGACGTCAGGCATCCATATAGTGCTGAGTAATTTTGTGTGTGTGATGAAGTAGGCATTTGAGGCAAACACCTTGAGTATGCTGAGACTGAGAGAAATATGGGATATCGCCGTTAAATCCTTCACTTGACATGCATATTTGACACGAAGGCGTATAGATGTATTTTTTTCATGCTAGGTGGTCAATGAAATGTTCTTATCCGTATTTAGCTTTTATAGTTATACTTAGAAGTATATATAAATTCCTGTAATGGGAACAAGTTGAATATGATAATTCCTTTGAGTTATTTATTGTCACTATAATCATTTTATTCTGAATTGTTATTGGTTATTGATATTGGTCTCTGATTGTTTCTTCTGAGCTCATCACTACTTTCAGCCCAAGGTTAGGTTTGTTACTTACTGAGTTTATGGGATTGGTTGTACTCATACTACACTTTGCACTTCATGTGTAGATCCAGGTACTTCTGTACATGGTGATTTATAGAGTCGTGTCGGTACTATTATCTAGGAGACTTCGAGGTAGTTGTTATATCATCCGCAGACCTTGACTCTCTTTCCTTTATTTCCTTTATTACTTTTCTGTTGTCTAGATAGTTGTATTGAGGATTTGGTTTGTATTTTGATATTTGGTAGTGCTTATATACTCGGTGACACTAGATTATTGGGATGATTATAGCAATATTGTTATTGTTTTCATTAGATATATATGATATTTCTACTATTAAGTTTATTAAACCATGTTTTATCAAATTGTAGATATTGTGTGACTGTTAGCTTGCCTAGCAAGTGGTGTTAGGCACCGTCACGGCTCCAGTGGGAGTTGGGTCATGACAAGTTGGTATAAGACACTAGGTTTCTTAGGTCTCATAATTTATGAGCAAGTTTAGTAGAGTCTTGCGAATCGGTACGAAGACGTCTGTACTTATCTTCGAGAGGTTACCAAACAATTAGAAAACTTCAATTTCTTGCATTCTTGTTGTGCGAATTTGTTATTTTTGAAGTTTGAACCTTGACTCTTTTATTCTCTCACAGATGGTGAGGAAACGTGCAGCCAGATCAGGCAGATGGACACCGGTACCACCTGTTAGGGCCGCGAGTGGTCGAGGCCATGGTAGAGGCCGAGGGGGGACTCACACTATAGCCAGAGAAGCACCTGTGGAACCACCAATTTCTCTAGCTGAGGAGCAGGTTCCAAACATTGTTGAGTCGGTGGGAAAGGCTTAGGCACCAACAATGCCGATCATTATTCCTGGCCTATGGGAGGCCTTAGCCCATTTTGACTGTGTGCACGAGCCTGGCTCAAACGGACTTAATTCCAGTTGCACTAGCTACCACACAAGCTGGGAGGTGCCCTGACTCTCACCGCTCGTACTCCAAAGCAGCTAAATTAGGGTCATCAGACATCGGGGGTGTTACCGATTCAGCCGATTGTTGCTGCTTGGGATGAGGTTTGTCCATCGATGAGTGATCAGGAACAAAAGTGGTTGGAGCGATTTGGGAGGCTTAAGCCTCTTGAGTTCAGCGGAGCTGAGTCAGAGGATACTCAGGATTTTCTAGATAAGTGTCAGTGGATTCTTCGTATAATAGGTATTTTGGACACCAATGGAGTTGCATTTACTATATTTCAGCTGACAGGGGTAGCCTACAGATGGTGGTAGGCTTATGAGTTGAGCAGGCCAGCCGGCGCGGCACCACTTGGAATGAGTTCTCAGTTCTCTTCTTAGAGAGGTTTGTTCCCTAGACTCGTAGATAGGAGCTGCGTAGAGATTTTGAGCAGGTGGTCGAGATCGCTAGGCACTTGGAGCAGGTTTGTAGACTTGAGTGCGAGGGCAAGAGTCCCCCTAGTTTCACTGGTACCTCATCTAGAGGTCAGTCACATCACAGCAAAGGTCGTCCTTTTAGGCCCGCTCATATGGCTCTTCCAATTCATGGTACATCAGCTAGCCACGGTTCATACATCACTCGTTTAGTTCAATCATCTTTCTATACACCCAGCTCAAAGTTCGTACTATGCTCCATCAATTCAGGATTCTTTAGTATCAAGTTCTTTCAGTGGTTATTCTAGTTCTAGGGGTCCGATTCAGGCCCCGCAGTCATCCCTAGGTCGAGGTTGCTATGAATGTGGGTATTTGGGGCATGTGAGGAGGTTTTGCCCCCATTTTATTGGAGGTTCCATGCAGTATAGAGGTCAGGCTATGACTCTGCACTGATTACTACGCCACCCGCTCAGCCAACTCAGGGTGGGACTCTTGCAGTTTGCGGTCACCCTAGAGGGGAGGTGATCAGGTGGTAGTCAGGCTCGATGCTTTTTTCGCTAGGCTAGAGGCAGTTGCTTCTAACGCTGTGATCACAGGTGTTGTTACATTGTGCCACAAGGATGCTTCAGTATTATTTGATCCTGGTTCCACTTGTTCATATTTGTCATCATGCTTTGCTCGTTATTTGGATATGCCTCGTGATTCTTTAGTTGTGCCCATTCATGTATATATGCCGGTGGGTGATTTTATTAGTATGGACCATGTGTACAATCATGTGTGGTAACTATTGAGGGTTATGAGACAAGAGTTGATCTTTTACTGCTCAGCATGGTTGATTCTAACGTTATATTAGGCATGGATTGGTTGTCACAATTTCATGTTATTCTTAATTGTCACGCTAAGACCGTGATGTTTGTAGTACTGGGGGTTCTGATTTTGGAGTGGAGAGGCTCCTTGTATTATGTTCTTAGTAGAGTGATTTCATATTTGAAGGCTCAACGGATGGGTGTTTGGAATATTTGGTCTTTGTGAGGGATGTTAGTGCTGATACTCCTACCATTGAGTCAGTTCTGATATTGAGATACTTCCCAGATTTATTTCCAGCAGACCTATTAGGCATGTCACCTAACAAGGACATCGATTTTAGTATTGACTTGGCGTCGGGCACTCGGCCCATTTCTATTTCACCGTATCGCATGGCACATATAGAGTTGAAAGAGTTGAAGGAACACTTATAGGAGCTACTGGATATGGGTTTCATCAGGCCTAGTATGTCACCTTAGGGTGCACTAGTTCTATTTGTGAGGAAGAAAGATGGTATTATAAGGATGTGAATTGACTATAAGCAGCTGAACAAGGTTACAATTAAGAATAAGTACGCATTGACATGCATTGATGAATTATTTGATCATCTTCAGGGTGCTAGAGTGTTCTCAAAGATTGATTTGAGGTCGAGGTATCATCAGTTGAAGATCCGGGATTCAGATATTCCGAAGACGGCTTTAAAGACCCCTTATGGTCACTATGAGTTTCTGGTGATGGCCTTTGGGCTGACCAATGCTGCATCAACCTTTATACACTTGATGAACAGTTTGTTCCAGTCATATCTTGATTCTTTTGTCATATTATTCATTGATGATATATTGATATACTCACGCAGCTAGAAGGATCATGAGCAGCATCTGAGGATCGTACTCCAGACTTTAAGGGAGAAGAAGTTATATGCTAAATTTTCCAAGTGTGAGTTTTGGCTTGATTCAATGGCATTTTTGGGGCACACGGTGTCTAGTGAGGGGATTAAGGTGGATCCAAAAAAGATTGAGGCAGTCTAGATATCACGACCCAAAATCCACTAGTTATGATGGCACCTATCCCAACCCGCTAGGTAAGCCAACTAATAGTCATCATATTCCAAATGAGATTAATGAGAAATAAATGATGAAATAACTTATATTTTATACAACAACCCAAGGACTGGTAGTAGAAGCCATGAGCCACTAAGACTTAGATTTACAAACTGAAATGAAAAATGATACAACATCTTTTTGAAATGTTCATGAACAGAATCTCAAATCTAGAACTACCAAGAACTAGTGGTAGCGAAATCTTGAACATGATACATCTTCAAGGCCAGCTCCTGCCATTCACAGCGACATCAGCTCTAAAATTTGCACGCAAGGTGCAGAAGTAAGTATGAGCACAACCAACCCCATGTACTCAATAAGTATCCTAACTAACCTCGGCGGGGTAAAAGAAGAAAGAACTATAAATCACACTCACTAACACCTGCACAGTTCATAATTCCAACTATAGAACAAATATGTCATCAAATCAAAGAAATTACAGGTAAAACCAATTTGATGCTCATAATTTGATGTTTAATGGCGTTTTACTCAATCAACAATCCAGCATATAAAGAAGATATGCAAGTAAATTAGGTTAACAACCAAGGAAATTGCAAGTAAAGATGAAATGCAATAACCAAATAACAGTATATTGTGGCACGCAACCCGATCCAATAACCATAAGCCAAAAAGGCCTATAATGGCGTGCATCCCGATCCAATAATAGTAACCAGCTCTCCCAGAGCTCACATCAACAAGAAACTCATCGAATTCTCACAATCCACGTGTACACCATCAAGAGAAAAACATGAGAGGATGAACCAGGGGGATGGATCCTTATCCACACGCAAGCACAACTAATTCAATATGCTACTAGCCCGGCATGGTCACAGCTCTATATCATAATTCGCCCAGTGTGATCACAGGCATATCAATACAATTTGCCTGGAATGGTCACAAACATGTCAACACAATCCACCCAGCGTGGTCACAATCATAACAATACAAACCGCCCAGCATGGTCACAGTCATAACAACACAATTCGCCCGCCATGGTAACAAGCATATCAATACAATTCGCCTGGTGTGGTCACAGACATATCAACACAATCTGCGTGGTCACAGGCATCCAGTCCAAATCACATCACATAGAAGCAAGTATACAAGATCACATGTATATGATGAATAATTATCAGATTTCATGCTTCTAGATTGGTATACTAACATGCTAAAGTGTAGGCATGTGTAAAGTGTGCTATCATAGCTCAAATCTGAAATTTTATATAACAATTACCAGGTTTATTCAGGGAATTAGCCTCTTCGTAATCTCAAACACAGCTCAAATAATTCATAACAATGATACAAATATATGAAACACTATAGCTTAAAGCTTAACAGTCAACTCTAGGCATATCATAGCCTAAGAACTACAACGAGCATAGATAAATACCTCGGTGCTCGCACATAGGTTCAACCTCATACATATGCACACCCTTAGAATGTAGCTATCACAAATAATTTAGGAAACTAGTGCCTAAACTAAGTTTAGATAAGATACTTACCTCAAACAAGCCAAAACAAATATCGAGCAAGCCAAGCGATCCTGTAGAAATGCCATCCCGCGTGTATCAACCTTCGAACGACTCGAAACTAGCCAAAATAAACTCAAAAACATCAAATAATGCAATAGGAAAAAACTCAATCGATAAAAGTCTAATCTTTAATCAAAACTCAACGTCAACCAAAAGTTAAACCTAGGCCCGCACCTCAAAAGCTGACAAAACTCACAAAATTCGATAACCCATTCAATTACGAGTCCAATCATACTAATTTCACTCAGATCCAACCCTGAATCGATGTTCAAAACCAAATACTTCATCTTAGGAAAGTTTATGCCAAAAACCCCAATTTCTCTTTAAAATTCATAATCCAAATGCCAAAATCAAATATAGATTCATGAAACATAATCAAAACGTAAAAAATGCTTACCCCAATCCTTGTGGTGAAAATCCTCCCCAAAATTGCCCAAACCCGAGCTTTAAATCCCAAAATGTGATAAAATGAACCAACCCCCGAATATTAAGACAATCTGCCTAGTATATACGGCAAAATCAGAGAGTCCAATTTCTCGTCACTAAGGCACTCCGAAGATCGCCTCGAAGGCTCGAGGCTGTGGCCGAGTATCTCTCCTCGATGGTCGATGATACTCGTCCCCATGGTAGCATTGATCATGATGGTGATAGAAGTGGAAGGTTCCCAAGACACACAGCTAGGGCTGACGCGGCCTAGCAGGCTACTCTGAACCAAAGTCAGGGCGTCAGTCAACCATCCCATCCCCACATCTTTACAATTAATGCATTTTGTACTATGAAAGCACTCCCCTGCTATATAAAGGGGATCTTTGACACTTTGTAAAGGTCTGTTGCTCCAATTACTCCACACGAAATATAGAAGAACATTCCCATTTCTCTCTCTAACATATTCTCTTGATATTATTGCTCTCATTTATTGTATTCATACTTGTTCTTCATTTATTGCTTATCATTGGATATAAAGAGCCTTCGCTGATTGTTTTATAATTGTTAGCCGCTCCCTGATTATCCTTAATAGCTCAAGCCCGATCCTTGGGATCAACTTTGAGGCCCCGTATCGATCAGCCCGAGGCCCCGATGGCTAGCTCACCGGTTTGATTATAACTCTATTTTAGCTCGCATTTCGTCTCTAAACTTCATACACGTAGCATCATCCGCTTAAACAACTAGCATAAAAATAGATCACGTATTTTTAGAGTCCCATCAACAAATTTAATTGTTATTACCATTTTCACGATAAACAGTTTGGCGCCCACCATGGGGCTAAAAATAATAGTGAATATTTTCTTGATGGTTTCATCACATAACGCAAGTTATCTTTCACACTTTTTCTTGTCCAAGATCTTCGGTTTCAGGTTAAAATTCTGATTCAGTAAACAACATATTAAGAACCACGGAGAAAATTGTGTGGCTGTTCCAGGTGTTGGTGAGCCGCCACAAAATCATGAGAACACGCCAGGACCGATTCCGGCAGACGGGATCTCATACGACGTTCGACACGTTGAAATCAACTCCCACACTAACAGGAGCATACACCAAGGCAACCAACAAGAAGCCCAAAAACCCCAGCTCGGGAAGAATGAGAATTTAGCCTTTATGTTATTTTCAAAATGTTGCAGGCACAACAGTTGGCTACTGCTCAGCTGCAAAGTTTCCAGAAGACTCCTAGCACGGTAGCACCGGGGACAGCTCCCCCGACCGAACAGGTACCGGAGAGGTCAAGCAATAATGGGTTGACAGTCGATACTGCCAACGTAAAGATGCTCGAAGACCTCACCAGAAGAATCGAATCGAGTGAAAAATGATAAAAGCCAATGATAAGAAGGTCGAGACTTACAACTCAAGGGTCGACCAAATTCCAGGAGCGCCCCCGATTTTGAAGGGTGTGGACTCAAAGAAATTTGTGCAGAAGTCGTTCCCATAGGAAGAGGCCGCAAAACCCATTTCGAAGAAGTTCAGAATGCCAGAGCTTCTAAAATACAATGGTACCTCAGACCCCAATGAACACATTACCGTGTACACCTGTGCAGTAAAGGGCGACGACATGAAGGACGACGAAATCGAGTTCGTCCTGCTGAAAATTTTTGGAGAAACACTTTCTAAAGGGGCGATGATGTGGTATCATAACTTGGCCCCAAACTCTATAAACTCGTTTACCATGTTGGCAGATTCCTTCATAAAGGCGCATGTCGGGGCCATCAAGGTGGCCACCAGGAAATCTGACGTGTTCAAAATCAAGCAGAGGGAGAATGAAATGTTGCGGGAATTTGTGTCCCGCTTTCAAATGGAAAGAATGGAACTACCACCGATTTTCGATGATTGGGCGGTATAGGCCTTTACTTAAGGTTTGAATGAGCAAAGCTCGGTAGCTTTGAAGCAGCTGAAAGAGAACCTGGTCGAATATCCCGCTGTGACTTGGTTGGACATTCATAACCGATACCAGTCAAAAATTAGGGTCGAGGACGATTAGCTGGGAGTCCCCTCGGGATCAGTATACCCAAGCAGGCTCCTGGCAGAGGAGCCAAAGCCAAATAAAGAAAGATATCAGTCATACATCAAAGACCGGAGGAATGCCCCAAGGCGTAACCCGCCTTGAAACGACCGAAGGATAGACCGAGGACTGAATCCTTAAGGACTCATCAACAGAGCCAGATTCGATAGGAATGCAGGACCAGCAAAGGCACCTCGCCTATCAGAATATAACTTCAATGTTGATATATCAGACATTGACTTCGCCATCAGGAAAATCAAAGATGTCAAGTGGCCCAGGCCTATGCAATTAGATCCTTCGCAAAGGAACCATAACCTGGTATGCGAATTCCACAACACACATGGCCACAGGACCGAGGACTGCCGCCAACTCTGAGAGGAAGTAGCCAGACTACTCAACAAGGATCATCTCCAGGAATTCCTAAGTGACCGGGCCAAAAACCAATTCCGAGAAAGAGAGGCGACCAAGAAGAACGAAACGAGCGGGCCACAACATGTCTTCCACATAATCTTGGGAGGCATTGACGGGGGCAAGAACCTGTGGTAAGAAGGACAAAAATATCCATCACTAGGGAAAAGCGAACCCGGGGGTACATACCGGAGGACGCCCTCACATTCAGCGAAGAGGACACTAAGACCTTGTCTCAACCTCACAACGACGCACTGGTAATCTCTTTCCTCGAAAATACATTTCAAGTAAAACGTGTACTCGTGAATCCAGGTAGCTCGGCCAACATTATCAGGTCGAGGGTAATAGAGCGGCTTAGACTACTTGACCAAATCGTGCATGCCACTCAAATCCTCAACGGATTCAACATGGCAAGTTGAACGATAAAAGGAGAAATCACCCTGCCGGTCAACGTGGCCAACACGAACCAGAATGTCAAATTTCCTATCATCGAAGGAGATATGAGGTACAACGCCTTGTTCGGGAGACCATGGATACACTGCATGAGAGCAGTACTATCCACCCTCCACCAAATGATGAAATTCCTGAAAAAGGATGGGATTAAAACCGTCTACGGGGAACAGCATGTAGCGAGGGAAATGTTCATCGTGCATGATGTGGCACCAACACCAACACCTCCGCCCGCGAAAGAACCAAAGGATAATCAAATTACGTCTTTGGTTAATCTCGATTGAACAAAACAGAGAACCGTACCGCATCCTCATCGCAAGCGACTGAGACATATCGGACCTCATAACACCATCGGCACATCCCACGCTAAGGTATCACCACCTCTCTTTTCATTTTTTATTTCGCACTAACCCTTGTACAGGTGCCCGATTGAAGCAGCCAAGACGCCAATCAAGCTCGAAGACTTTTAGGTTTTAAAGCATCTGTTACACTCTTTTCCTTCGACCGAGTTTTTATCCCAGCAAGAGTTTTTACCGGCAAGGTTTTTAACGAGGAAACATCCATAAGCTACCTAAGGAGGAATCAACAAGTATTCAAGGCTTCTTTTGCCATCGACCTTGAACACTGTAGGGCATCCCCCCGAAGGCCGTTCATCGAAAAAATCAAGAATTTCCAAATGGGGTCCCTATAGGAAAATGATGTACCGGGCCAAACGGTCGAGCGAGCCGTGTCCGTATAGCCAAGCCCCCAATGGCGAGAACATGTATACTTGTACCAAGTAATCAAAGAATACTCTTTTTTGGAGCATTTCATACTCCAAAAAACAATTCTATCTCCCGAAAACAATTCCTCCGTCAATGTGTCCCAAACACTCGGGGACTAGCATTGACAAATCTATCTCCGAACGACCTCTGGGTCGGGACTCCAAGCTCATAATCCCTCAACGAGGCAACACAAAAATCACAAAATGACTCCAAGGCCGAAAGTGCCCCAAACACTCGGGGACTAGCATCAAAATCTCAAAAATTGCACGACCTCAAGGTCGGGATCTCCAAAATTATAAGCCCTCAACGAGGCAATACGAAATCTACTCTGAACCAAGGTACCCTCAATGACTTGGGTACTGTCACCAATCGCCACTCATTAAAAAACCCGAGGTCATAAAACCCCGAGCAGGTAGACTCGATCTCGTAAAACCTACATAAGGCAACAACAATATCTGTAAGACCTCAAGCAAGGCATGAACGATACTTGTACCAAGTATCCAAAACTGTAAGACCTCAAAGACATGAAAAATTTGTAAGACCTTATTACATGCATAAACTCGATCCCGAAGTTTTGGTTGTATATCAAACTTGTAAGACCCCTAAAAAGGCATACCCTCGATATAGACACCTAAACTACTTCACTCGGGTCCAAAAATGGCTACAGACAAGCACAAATAACTACGGTTATACAGTTGTACCAGCCAAACTAACGCGACTCGAGGACGCCTGACCATCACTATAAACTCATAGGCCATTACTTCGAATCTACTTCGAAAAGAACTGGTTAAACAGGCTACCCTCGGCATAGGCAAAAGAGCTTCGACTATGTCAGCTCTACATCATTGGCTTCGAGATACTCAGCCTCCGAGCCAAACCTCCCGAGGTGCTCGATCATCGCCATAAAATGACTCGAAATCGAGGTTATTCCTAAACCGACGACGGGTCAGAAAATATTACTCCAAAAGTCCTTAACGAGAGGAAAATAAAGACAATAAAAGGTCGCTTCGACCCAAGGCATAAGAGCCATTGTCGCCAGCCCACACAAATCTAAAAAATTAAGGGTCGATTGAGCTCGAGCCAAAACCCGACTTGGAGACTGAACCCAAAACAGTTAACTACATATGCCTAAGGGCAAGGTGTAAGAGCCATAGTCACAAGCCAACGTAAAAGGTCGCATCGACCGAGCACGTAAGAGCCCTCGGGCTAGCCTAATGAGCCTTAGGGCCACAAATATGAAAGATCGCTTCGATCAAAGTCGTAAAAGCCATGGTCGCCAGCCCATACAAACATAAAAGCTTGAGGGTCAAATGGGCTCAAGTCGAAATTCGACTCAGGGACAAAACCCAAAATAGTTGAACAAAGCATAAGAACCCGAACGCCAGCTTATACTAAAGGCCGCATCGACGGAGCGCGTAAGAGCCACGGGGCCAGCCTAATGAGCCCCGAGGCCATATCATGAATCTAAGGATTCTCACCGACTCTAAGACCAGTTCACCTGGCCAAAATCGAAGACAGGAATGGTAAAGAAGAAGTAAAGCCACAAGTTTTCTTTGATACACATGCACAAAAAACACATTCTCCATCTACAAACATGCTCTAAAAATGCTACATACAAAATGGCAAAATCTACGCCCTACCCTTAGGAGCTACGGCCTACCGGCCTTATCTTCACTCTCCTCACTGTGAGACAAAAGCAATCGAGCATCATGCTCGTTCGCCCTCATTCGCGCCAACTCTTTCGAGAGGACAAAAACCCTAGCGCGGATCTCCTCGAGAATCTTTCTTTGAGACTTGCAACAAGTATATTTTTTTATCCTCTCCTCGCGATCGAAGATCCTCCTCAACTCGGCTTGAGCATCGGTATCATCCTTCAAATAAGTTGCCATCTCCAGATCAGCCTTAGTTCGGCTCAGTATTGCTCTAGTCCAGGCATCAACAATCTCAGCCCTGACTTCAAAAGCTTTTCGAGCTTCATGATCATATCCACTTGAACCAAATCATTATCACGAGCTAAGCGTAGTTAAACCTCGAAAGCAGGAACTTTAGCCGGGGTATCCTTCTCTGAAGTTTGAACCTCCGCCCGAGCTCTTAGCTCGTCACAGCCATTCTTGACTCGGTCTGCTTTATCCCAAAGACATTCCAGGGCTACCGTCTTTTTCTACAACTGAGAAAGATGAAGTGTTAGCCTCAAAGGCTAAAAGGCGGAATACACACGCACCCGGGATGGAAAACTACCTGCTCCATCAAGTAGCACTCGTAATTCAAGCTCCGACACACCTCATATCGCAGGTGCGCCAGCTCGGCTTCCTTTTCCATGCCACGGAGCCTGAGGGATCGATCCTTATCCAGATCTTTCCGGAGCCTAGCTCCATGATAGAGCAGCTCAAACTTAAGCCTATCAAAGATAGGGGTGTTCAAAACCGAACCGAAATCGAAAATCGAACCGAAACCAAAGCTTAATGGCTTATTAGTATCGGGTTAACAGTTTAACGGATGGGAAACATATTGAAATTTTTTTATTAATAGCTTAACGGTTTGGTGGCGGATTATTCAAATTTTTAATGGATAATCCGTTAACCCGTTAAGAATATATGTGTATATATAATACACGGTGATTCTTTTGCCAAATTCAGTCTCTTTGATGGTCCTAGATTAAAGTATAGAGCTATGAACTAACCATCACAAATCATTGATGACATTCAGAATCCCTTTACTTCTGTATGCCTTTCGGTGTATTTGCTTATTTTCTATTAAGTCTAACTGGATTTTCTGTTAAAATACACAGCAATGAAAATATCTAGTGCTAGCTTCTGAAGTAAGCATTATGATGCTAGTATGACTTGTCTTTCATGTATTGCGTTTTCTAGGATTAAATTAGAATCCATCTGTGTCTATAAGACTCTAACAGTGATGTATAGGCGTTAACAGTGGGCATATGTTAGGCGTTAACAATTGGTGTTAATGTAGTCTACTTTGGGATGTAATACACGCAATATAGATTAATGCACGCAGTATAGATTGAATTAGGCCGATAAACTGCCCGATAACCGCCCGATAAGAGCTAAACCGATACTAATCTGCCTGATATCTTATCGGGTGGCTAGAAGATTAATACATTTAAAATCTGATAACCGATAAGCCAAACCGTTAAGAGTAAATAACCGCCCAATCCGCCCGATAAGCATCCCTAATCAAAGGTATGCAGAAGAAAACTCGATAAGAAAATAAAGACATGGGATTCAAAAGGCCTATGTCGAAATTCACCGCGAAGCGAAGCCAGCGGACTTCCTCGAAGACCGAGGGCAAATCTATTAATCTAGTCCCCTCAACCCTGGAAGAAATGACTTCGGTCAAGGCAAGGTCGCTCAGAGAAACCACCTTTCCAGAATCAGGAACTACAGGCGCGGCAGGCTCAAATGGCGTTTTCGTCTCGAAGCCCTGACCCCGTTTCGCCTTACTCCGAGTGCCATCACCCTGTGAATGCATGTCCCGCTTATTATTGTCATTCTTTAGACCGGGAGCTATCAACTCCTCCCCCTCTGTGGAGGAGCACTGCCTCGCCTCATAAGGCTCCCCGATACCTACGGCAATAAGATTAATACGCAGTAAGGGGAAATGTCTCTCCAAATGAACAAAGGGTAAGGAAAAGGTAGTACAAACACACACCGTGATGTTTTGCTTTCCATCTGCCCCGCAACACAGCTCACCACCTGCACTCGTCACAAGTCGAGTGTGTTGCCAACCTCTGAACCCAACGAGGCAGATCAGGAACGTAGCCTGGCACCCATAAAACCATTACAGAAAAGGAAAAAACACGGTTACAAAACTAGCCTTTGCTGCAAATGATTCTGAGAAGGAATGAGATGTACCACTTACGTGTATAGTTTTATTCCTCGGGGAATGGCATAAGTTCCACATGGATAACGACAGCAGTCTGGACCTGGACAAACCGACTCATCCACTCTCGATCTCCATCTTCCTTATCGTCAACAACAAAGGACGTGGTCGACCAACACCGCAAGGTTAGCAGACCTCGATGGTGAAAGGGTCGATACACCTTAATAAAATGACTGAGCGTAAATTCAAGCCCTGCCTTCTCCGCAAAGAACCTCATCATCAACACTACTGCTAAAACGACGGATGTATCTGCGCCAAGGTAACCCAATACTTTAGACAGAAGTCGAGTACAACCTTATCAAGGAGGCCCGGTGTAAAAGGATATGTGTACACATTAAGGAATCCATCAATATTGTCCGAGATGACCTCATCCGGGGAAAGTGTCCGCAATACTACTTCCTCCACCTAGACACATTCTTTTCTCACTAACCCAAGGTATTCTTCTCTTATTGAAGAAGCAATCTTCGAGGTACGCTCTTGTTGGTCCCGAATATCGAAGGCAGAATTCTCCCTTCTCTACCAAACAGACCTCGATGTAGTGGTCACGGAGGTGGCAAAATCGGAGAACTAGAGCAAAAATTTGTGCAAGTACGTCAGCATTGAAATAACTAAAGGTTCAGCACTGAAAAGAAAAAGTAGCCGCTTGAAATAGTGGGATTTCCAAAGGGGTTCGAACGACCCTATATAAGGGAAAAGCGGCAATGACCTGCCTGCCTAAAAGGTCGACGACATCATTGCCAATCCCGAGGTGGTACCCGACCTAGATGACCTCCATTAAGAGAAGTTAGGCTCTGGGAAGCCAACGGTACCATCAATCTCGAGGTGGTATCCAACCTCGAGGACCTCCATCAAAGAAATGTTAGGCTCCAGGTGGCCGACAACATTATCGCCAGTCCTGAGGTGGTACCCGACCCCGAGAAGAAGTTAAGCTCCAAAGAAATAAACATTGGAACTCCACCCATATGGGATTAACTACGGGATACCATTAGAATTCTAATAAAACATTGTTTGCGATCTACCTACAATGCCTTAGGGCTATCTACGTTAAGTTCAAAGTGAGTTTCCGGGTGACTCAGGTTTGAACGAACCCCGCTCGGGGACTGCCTCGAGAGCTCAAAGGAAGACCCTATTCTAGGGCTCCCGAGCGAATTTCCCTCAAACAGTATTACAAGGCCTAAAAATGTTCTTGAAAGTCTGAAGGTTTGAGGTGTTGTCTTCTTTCGACAATGACCACTAGGATCATGCGTTCAAGGTTTCTGTAAGCACAAATAAAAGGGAAAATAGCAAGCATCAAAGACAAAATTGAAGAAGCATTTTTTGTATTCATAAACATTCGATTACAACAGCCCACGAGGGGTCTTTACACGGAAATAATGAAGTGAAAAGACATACGTATAGCAGAAGCCTAGAGCCTAGTCTATTCTCTAGAGAGCATCCTCGGCGGCAGTATACTCAAGCACCGCTTCCTCGACTATTTCATCCCGGTCCCCCAAAGTAGCACTTCAAAGAAACAAATGGAAAAGAGAAAAGTGGGAGGAATAGAAAGGGATAAAAAAACACCATAGCCCGGCAGAGTAGAAGGCTCGGTGGACGTTGGCCTTACTTGTGTGACTACTTCAAGTTTGCTTCTTAGGACATTGTGTCGTGCAAGATACCGGCCAAAGATGCCACTTCACCCTGAGGAAATCAAAGAGGTGTAGTGCACCAGGCCAAGGTAGGAGGGTGAACAGCGGTGTATAGTCCGACCACCCTCGTGAGCAGCGGAGTATAGTCCAAACACATTCCCCAGACGAAAGAGATCGGTCTCCCTGTATCACCATCTCGGGACAAAAACAACAACAACAACAACAACAAAATGGCAGAATCTCACTCGACTGAGGGAAGTCAAGGAGGTAGGCCTTAGAACAACCGATAGAAGCGTCGACATACGATCGTGAGGCCATGGGCCTCAAACATGGCGAATGATAGTGGATAAGGGTGAAAAAAGAGTAGATAAGATAAATATGGGGAGTCACTTTGATGGAAGGTTAATCCTAGAAAGCTCTTATTTATAGGAAGGGCGATAACATAACTGACCGCACCATTAATGTCTTCGAAAAACGTAACTGCAGGCTCAGTTCATGCGTCCTCGGGAGCTGAATTAGCGACGGCATTATAGCTTTGATGAACGAAAAATCGTAACACATTGAATGACGCTGAAAAGACAAGTATATGGGGATGCCCTGGTTATCGTGAAGGTTGATGTCATAAGTATGATGTTGTCAATGCAACGTCATCACGGGAAGTTCGAAGAATCGGATGTCAGGGTCGTTTCTTATCGTTCCTCTCTAAGAAACGCGGGGACTTCTGTATACGGCAAAATCAGAGAGTCCAATTTCTTATCACTAAGACCTCTGAAGATCACCTCGAAGGCTTGAGGCTGCGGAACCGGTTCGAAGGCTCAAGTTCATGGCCGAGTATCTCTCTTTGATAGTCAACGATACTTGACCCCATGGTAGCATTGATCATAATAGTGATAGAAGTGGAAGGTTCCCAAGACGCGCAGCTAGGGCTGACACGGCCTGGCGGGCTACTCTGAACCCAAGTCAGGGCGTCAGTCAGCCGTTCCATTCCCACATCTTTACAATTAATGCATTTTGTACTATGAAGGCACTCCCCTCCTATATAAAGGGGATCTTTGACACTTTGTAAAGGTTTGTTGCTCCAATTACTCCACACAAAATATAGAAGAACATTCCCCTTTCTCTCTCTAACATATTCTCTTGATATTATTACTCTCATTTATTGTATTCATATTTGTTCTTCATTTATTGCTTATCATTGGCTATAAAAAGCCTTCGCTGATTGTTTTATAATTGTTATCCCCTCCCAGATTATCCTTAATAGCTCTATCCCGAGCCGTGGAATCGACCTCGAGGCCCCATATCGATCAGCTCGAGGCCCCGATTGGCTAGCTCACTTGTTTGATTATAACTCTATTTTAGCTCGCATTTCGTCTCTAAACTTCATACACATAGCATCATCCGCTTAAACAACTAGCATAAAAATAGATCACGTATTTTTAGAGTCCCATCAAAAAATTTAATTGTTATTACCATTTTCAAGGTAAACACCTAGGTAAGTCGCACTTGTGACCAATTTCTCGCTTATGGGGAACCGCATGTGCGGCCCAACCTTCGCTTATGTGAAAATTCCCAAAATATCGACCTTATGTGGAAGAATATTTGCTTCTACGACATCGCAGGTGCGAGGACACGCTCCGCTTTCGTGCCTCACTTCGCTCATGCACTCCAAGTCACCGCATCTGCGATTCTGCACTTGCGCTCCAAATCCCACTTCTGTGCGAACAGCCCACACCAGCCTACTTTGCCTCTGCGACCAATGTGCTGCATTTGCGGCCTCACATCTACGACTAGCGCTCGGCAGATGCTGACACACCGGAACCTCCAGCCAAGCCAACTTAGCCCAAAAATGATCCGAACCAATCTAAAACATGCCCAGGCCCTCGATACCCTGTCCAAACATACCAACATGTCCCAAAACATAACATGGACCTACTCGAGGCCTCAAATTATATATAACAACATCAACATCATGAATCACACCTCAAATCGAACTATATGAGCTTTTGAACCTTCAACTTCCAAAACTCGTGTCGAACCATACCAAATCAACCTGGAATGACCTCAAATGTTTGCACACAACTCTTAAATGACATAACGAAGCTATTCTAGTTCCCAAAACCACTATCCAAACCTGATATCATCAAAGTCAACTCCCGGTCAAACCTATGAACTTTCCAAACATTCAAATTGCCAACTTTCACCAATTAACACCAAAACCTTCAAGAAACATCCAAATACAAATATGGTCATACGCCCAAGTCCAAATTACCATCCGAACCTAATGGAACCATCAAAACTCCGATCATGGCTCAAATACACTAAAGTCAAACTTAGTCAACTTTTCCAACTTAAAGCTTCAAACATGAGATTCATTCTTCCAAATCAATTGTCAATCACCTGAAAACGAAAATCGATGATTTATACAAGTCATAATATATGGATCTACTCAAGACTTCAAATAGTTGAACGGAATGCAAATGCTTAAAATGATCGGTTGGGTCGTTACCTTCACCCTCACTTAAACATACATTCCTCCTCAAACGTGCCAAGAGTCATTCCAAAGCCATCAATTCACTGTGTTACCTTGCCATGCATATAACCGGGGGTGATCCCATGTCACCCCAATCCATATAAGTCTATTAACTCAACATAACTAAAGTTTCTTCCTTCAACCTTAGTCCATAAACCTTGGAACCCAATTTACAACATCTGGAAATCATTATAAGACCCAATTCTCACATTCTTACACTGCATAAGTCTGAACAAGATATACAAAGACATAACCATAATCCAAGATGTAATTACATGATATACCACATAACTTAGACACTCACAGCAATAAGTTCTAACCATGATAGCTTCACAAAAACAAACCCGATCGATAACAAATCTCATATTAACTAAAACCTTGTTTCAAACCTTCATACACTGCCAATGGTGAATGAAACACGCAGAAACTCATAACCACTCATCTTATCAACAAGTCGTGAGGCTCTCTCGCTCAATAAAAATCATTATCAAATTGTAGACTAACTTGCGATATTATTCTCCCAACATATTATAATCAAATCCGATAGCACTCGTCCTAGGTCCAACGACCTCATGTCACCTAGTACAAGCTGGTCGATCGACATGCCACACCAATACCATCATAGCCACATACCGTGAAATCTGTGCACCAACAAGCAACAACTCAAATGTACCCAAAAATGGAAAAAGAATCAAATTAGAGAACCGTTCTGCAAGCTCAACAGATACCACCACAAGCACAATGCTATGAAATTAACACACACAGTAGAACTAAAGCATATAAAACTCCCACAAAGGATCATATCCCAACATGACTCTGTCGCAGTGTGTGACCCAATCCAAACGTTGGTCTATATGAAATACCTCAAGCCATAATACTCAAAATTAACAACCCTACGCAAATCAACAATAAGCACATGAAGTGCATGACCCTAACCTCGGAGAAATGGCTAGCACAATATACCACCAATAGGAAAGACCATAACCAAGGCGCAATCAGCCATTCAACATCCCAATAACCATCTCGCTCGTATTTCTACCACCATGCCCAAACCGAACCGAATCATGTATGCACATAACAAACATATCACAGCCCATCATAGCATAGAAGAGTAACACATACAACATATCAAAACACAAAGAAGTTCAACTCTAACAGGATGATAGACCCCTCAATAATAATTGTGGTGAGTCAACAATTTTGACCCAGTGTGGGATACGCATCCTCATTAGGAATACCAGTGGCCTCCAAATCGATTCTGATCCTTCCGAAATGAATAGATAACCTTTTCAAAGATCCACTGAACCTATCCACAACACATACTATCAGCTGGCTAACATGGCTGTATCTTTGTAGTTTGTAACAAAGAAACAATGTGCCTCTAAGACTCCCAGTCCCCAAACTACAAGAATACAAAAGAATCACCAAATCTGATCCTATCTCCACCACTCAAATGACTGATAGATTCTTCATGCATAATCATTCCACGAGAAATACTTCCATAATTCTTCCGTTCTACATAGCAAAATCCAAACATCAGCTATCGATCAGCCAGGCGAGTACCGCAGTACAAATGAAGCATCCGTAAGTCAAAACACAAGATACCTTCTGAAATGCACAATCTTCTCAAGTCATACCAGGTAGTGCCAGCATTCTTCTAAATATATGAAACTGTAAATGCCATCTAGAACTCATGACCCTCCTTTTGAAACTGAACCGTATACTTGCACATGCAAATCTCAATCTCACACGACGTACCTTCTCTATCAGTTTATCATATAAAAACACAAAAACCTCATTATTAACTCAGAGTCACAAGTAGAATACATACTCAATTAGCCAGAAACCTTCCACTTGATCCCACTTAAAAGAAAATCACAATGCACAACAAACTCCACATACTAATAGAAAATATCAATCTCAAGTCATGGCAGAAATCATCGAGAACTCTATGAAACCCATTTGCACATACCCAAGCCATCAGAACCGAATTTCTCTAACTCAACCAAGTCACGCAGGTCGCCAAACCCCAATAGTATTGCCACAAAACACCGGTAAAGTCTCATCATATCACAAGAACCAAAATAATCGATCATACCATTACCATACTGATCCCAAGTTATCATATTTCTTCAATTCCTTCCGAATTACCCTCAAGTTGACATTTCTCCTTGTCAGAACACCACAATTCTTACCCAAAGCTCATAATAAGATATCCTAGCATGAAACCACGTCGTCCTAAAGCTTATAAGCCATTATATTCCCTTTTAAACACTAGAAATACTGCATCCAAGATACCTACTCTGAAGAGTCCTCATGTGAATCTGAAGTTATTTTTTTAACCTCTCTGATACTGAAACATAGAACCTCTAATGATACAGGTATGTCGCCAGTCCTAACACCATCTAATACAATCTCAGATCTTAGCCATTTACACATTCAAAAATTCCTCAAATACCACATATGAATCATGAACTCATTAGAACTGTCTTGGTAGTCATCCACCCTACTATAATCTCAATTGCACCGCCTAATTTATCCGAACGACGTATGCCCCTTTAGCACAACAACACTCAAAGAAGTAACCCAACCTTAATACAACCGAGTGACTCACTTTTCTTAGTACATTACATCTATCATGAATAAGCATTCCAAGATTTTCATGTCTCCATAAACTATAATACATCATGCATCTAGAAATTTCCTTGCTCAACTTAATCCTTAAAGCCAACCTCTTCAAGTATAACTGATCCACAAACATGCCTCAGACCAAAACCAATACAATACATAACTATGCAATCTGATCGTTGATAGCAGACTCCCCCACTTGACTCAAAGCAATAGAACATAACATCTGATAACCTACGATATGTTTACTTTATAATTGCCACGATCTCACACCGTAATTCAGCTAAATCCTTCATGAACTCATGTAGCACTAATCATACAATACCTCAAGTCATCTGTGAAACTCACATTCATCCTCGTGACAGTCAAACTAACTTCCTCAAGCAATCCAAACTCAAATTGCGACACATATAATCCACTAGTAAGAGAAAACTCTCTATGAAAACAACATAGGGATCACACAACCTCCAAACATTCCACAGGAGATAACCCACCTACTTAGCCTTAAACTTGTATCTCTTACGTCTTACCATAGCCTCAACCACTAAGCTTTGATTAAATCTTCCTGAGTCTAAGCTCGTCAACAAAACATAAGAATCTGTTTCATCCCATATGAACAACATGAAATGCTCATCAACTCGCTCATAACTCGAGACTATACAAAATGTCAAGATATAAATCAAACACCCAATAGTCCTTTTCACATCCCAGACACACTCTTTTCGTCACATCTAAGCCATTTGAACATACCCTACAATCACATCATACTCATCATATAGCCATCCAACCACTCATCGAGCCATAAATTCCACTCCCAGGGATATTACCGGACATATAAGTCTGAAAGCATATACTCACTGAACCAAAACTACCAAGCCCAAGCTGTAGTCAAAACTCAGCCTCACGTCCTCCAGATCAGCCTATCACCAAAAGACAGAAAAAAATAACTCGCACCTCATCCACGAAATCACAAGTCGTCGATGCACAACTGATATCGGCGAGGTAAAAAAGTAAGAACTATGAATGATACTCACTAACACTTGCACATTTTATAATTTCAATAATTATAGAACAGATATGTGATCAAATCAGGAAATCTCAGGTAAAACTACTTTGATGCTCACAGTTCTTTGTTTAAAGGTGTTCTATTCAGTCAACAATCCAGCATATAAAGAAGATATGTAAGTAAATCAGGTAAACAACTAAGGAAATTGCAAGTAAAGATGAAATGCAATAACTATATAACAATATGTTGTGTCGGGCAACCCGATCCAATAATCATAACCCAATAAAGACTTTTGCGGCATGCAACCCTATCCAATAATAGTAACCAGATCTCCAGAGCTCACATCAACTAGAAACCCGTTAGTTTCTCAAAATTTGCGTGTATACCATTAAGAGAGAAACATAAGAGAATGACCCTAGGGGAATGGATCCTTATCCACATACAAGCATGATGGTAGGCTATAATCCCATGTTTTAGTCGCTTAATGCACTCTAATTTACTGCACTTTAAGTGACTTTGAGCTTTAATGGCTAGTGTTTTGCACTAATTGTGTATTTTATGCCTTGTAGGAGCGATTCCGAGTTATATAGATGTTATGGAATCAATTCGAGATATTTGGATCTTTGAAGTCTAAGTAAATGCCCAAGGAATTAAGAGGAGATCGCATTCGGGGGTCGAGAACCACATCCGGATGTCAAAAATCAAGGAAAAAAATCCTAGCTTTGAGAATCTACCACTGCCGCGGCGCAGCTGCCCATTTTGCTGCTGCCTCAAATTTGCAAGGTCTCTGAAGATCTCCACTGTTGCCTTGCCTGGCGCATTGCCTCATGCGGTGCACCTGTGCATTTTTTACAGACTCCCAATCCTATTTCGCGAAGGAAAAGGTATTTTGATTTGGGCTCGACCCTACTTAGAGCCCATTTGGATTGGCTTATTTTAAGTGCTTTTAAGCCAAAATAGCTTTTAAGCCATTTTATAGTGTTTGGATAAAGTAAAAAAGTGATTTTAGGCACTTATTTTAAGCTAAAATGACAAAAACAAGCCAAAAGTCAAAAGCTAGAAATCATAACTTATGCCTTAAAAGTTATTTTGGTTTAAAAGCTACACCTATCCAAACGGGCCCTTAGTATAAATACATGTAAGAATGTTATTTTGAGGACTTTTGACACATCTTAGACCTAAGGAATCTAAGGATGAGGTGGAGAAACAAAAGCGCAAGGATTTTATGTTTTCCTTTAACTTAAACATATTTGTGATGAATTGCTCCATCTATATTGAGTAGTTCGCTTTAGGGTTTGATATATTTGATGTATTGATACTTGTTTGTGGATATTAACTCTAGTTTTTATGTATTGAATCGTTTTGAATATTTTAACTGTTGCATCTATATTCACTTGTTCATGTAATCGGGAGAGGCATAACTTGTGATATTTTTGTATTATATTTTTTTGGTTGAATTCATTAATTCATCTTTGTAATTGGAAGAGGCTAGTTGAATTGTTGATTAAACCTAGTTAGGGGGATAATCGAGATAGGTTCTCCTAAAGACCAATCCACTACGAATTCTTGCATATCTTCACATACTTAAAGTTGGTTCATCTTGTGAAGTTGAGACTTAATCGAGAGAGTGAGTTTCTACTAAATAATTTAATTAATAACCAAGTGAATTCAAGAGACTTACTTGACCATTAGAAGTGAATTATCTAGAGTTAGATCCCAAACTTTTATCTTGCACCTATCCTATCAGCCCTATCTTCTCCCAACTGATAACCTTCTTTGCTTATTACATGTGTTGATTGTCATTAGTCAATAGTTTAGACTCTTAGTTAATTTTAGTTTTAATCATAAAACTCTCAATTGTTGATCATCTTGGATAACAATCTGACTATGATAATACTGTTTAACTCTAATCCCTATGGATACGATATTATACTATAATATATTCGACTAGAGAGCATATTTAAGTGTGTGTTTTGCGCTCATCAAAGCACAACCAATTCAACGTGCTACTAGCCCGGCGGTCCACATGCTCAATATAATAATTCGCCCGGCATGATCACAGGCATATCAACACAATTTGCCCGGTATGGTCACATGCATATAATCACAATACGCATGACGTGGTCACATACATAACAATAACGTCTGCCTAGAGCAGTCATATGTATAACAACAAAATTCGCCCTCGATGGTAACAAGCATATCAATACAATTCGCCTGGCATGGTCACGGGAATATCAACACAATCTGCGTGGTCATAGGCATCCAGTCCAAATCACATCACACATAAGCAAGTATACAAGATCACATGTATATGATGAATAATTATCAGATTTCATGCTTCTGGACTGGTATACTAACATGCTAAAGTGTAGGCATGTGCAAAATGTGTTATCATAGATCAAATTGGTAATTGTATCATAGAAATAGCAATTACTAGGTTTATTAAGGAAATTAGCCTCTTCGTGATCTCAAACATAGCTCAAATAGTTCACAACAATGATACAAATATGAGAAAGATTATAGCTTAAAGCTTAACAATCAACTCTAGGCATATCATATCCTAAGCACTACCCCAAGCATGGATAAATACCTTGGTGCTTGAACATGGGCTCAACCCCATACATATGCGTACCTATAACACGTAACTATCCAAATAATTCAGGCAACTAGTGCCTCAACCATGTTTAGATAAGATACTTACCTCAAACAAGCCAAAACAAATACCGAGTAAGCCAAACGATCCTCTAGATATGCCATCCTGCGTGTATCAACCTCCGAACGGCTCGAAACTAGCCAAAAGCAACTCAAAAACATTAAATAATGCAATAGGAGACAAACCCAATCTATAAAGGTCGAATCTTTAATCAAAACTTAAAGTCAACCAAAAGTTAAATGTGGGCTCGCACCTCGAAACCCGACAAAACTCACAAAATCTGATAACCCATTCAATTACAAGTCTAACCATTCTAAGTTTACTCAGATCTAACTCTGAATTGATGTTCAAACCCCAATAAATCACTTTAGGAAAGTTTAAGCCATAAAATCTCAATTTCTCTTTAAAATCCATAATCCAAATGCCAAAATCAAAGATAGATTCATGAAATATAATCAAAGTCGAGTCAAAAATACTTACCCCATTCCATGTGGTGAAAATCCTCTCCAAAATTTCCCAGAATCGAGCTCTAAATCACAAAATGTGATAAAATGAACCAACCCTCGAATATAAATACAATCTGCCCAGGAAAGTCACACTTGCGATCAATTTCCCGCTTCTATGGAACCGCATGTGCGGCCCAACTTTGCTTTTACAAAAATGCCCAAAATACTGACCTTCCGTACATACGAAAGAATATCCATTTCTTCGATATCGCAGGTGCGAGGACACACTCCACTTCTGTACTCCAAGTTACTAAATCTGCGATTCTGCAGATGAGCTCAAAATCTCACTTCTGTGTGAACACCCCTACACCAGCCTACTTCGCCTCAACAAATAAAGTGCTGCATCTGCGACCAGCCCTCTACAGATGCAGACGCACGAGAACCAGAACCCCCAACCAAGCCAACTTAACCCAAAAATGATCCAAACTAATCTAAACAACGCTCGGGCCCCTCGGGGCCCTGTCCGAACATACCAAAACATTCCAAAACACAACACGGGCCTACTCGAGGCCTCAAATCACATATAACAACATCAAAATCATGAATCACACCTCAAATTGAACTATATGAACCTTCAACTTTCAAAACTAGTGCCGAACCATACCAAATCAACCTGGAATTACGTCAAATTTTTGCAAACAGGTCCCAAATAACATAACAAAGCTATTCCAATTCCCGAAACTACAATCTAAAGCTGATATCATTAAAGTCAACTCTTGATCAAATTTATGAACTTTTCGAACCTTCAAATTGCTACCTTTCGTCAGTTAACACCACAACCTTCAAGAAACATCCAAATACAAATTCGGACATACACCCAAGTCCAAAATTACCATCCAGACCTAACAGAACCATCAAAACTTCGATTCGGGCTCAAATACACAAAAGTCTAACTTGGTCAACTCTTCCAACTTAAAGTTTCTAACATGAGGTTTATTCTTCCAAATTAATTTTGAATCACTTGAAAACCAAAATTTATGAATCACACAAGTCATAATACATCATACAGAGCTACTCAAGACTTCAAATAGCTGAATAGAATGCATATGCTCAAATTACTAGTTGGATCATTACACTAGAGTTGGCCTAAGGCCTCTTTAGCTACAGAGATTCAGAGCTTCTTGGATTTTGGCAGGTTATTATCGTCGTTTTATGGAAACAATTTCATCCATCATAGCTCCTTTGACTAGATTGACCCAGAAGGGTTCTCCTTTTAGATGGTCCGATAAGTGCGAGGTGAGATTTTAGAAGCTCAAGACTGCATTGACTACATCCCTAGTGTTGGTGTTGCCTACAGGTTTAGGATCTTACACGTGTATTATGATGTGTCACATATTGGTCTTGGCGTAGTGTTTATACAGGACGATAGGGTGATTGCCTGCGCGTCTCGATAGTTGATGGTTCATGAGAAGAATTACCATGTGCGTGATTTAGAGTTAGTAGCCATAGTTCACGTACTGAAGATTTGGAGCCACTATCTATACATCATTCCATGTGAGGTCTATATCGATCATTAGAGTCTCCAACACCTGTTTAAGCAGAAGGACCTTAGTTTTCGGTAATGGAGATGGTTAGAGTTGCTCAAAGACTATGATATCACCATATTATATCATCCGGGAAAGGCTAATATGGTGGCTAATATGTTGAGTAGGAAGGCTGAGAGTATGGTTAGTTTGGCATATTTACCAATAACAGAGAGGCCACTAGCCATGGATGTTCAGGCTTTGTCCAATCAGTTTGTGAGATTGGATGTTTCAGAGCCTAACCGGGTTCTTGCTTGCATGGTGGCTCAGTTTTCATTGTTGGAGCATATCAAGGCTCGTCAATTTGATGATCCTCACTTGTGGTGTTGGGGGACACTGTTCAGCGGGGTAGTGTTAAGGAGGTTGTGATTGGTGACGATGGTGTTATGTGGCTTGAAGGCCAAATTTGTGTTCCAAATATTGGTGGGTTGAGAGATTCGATCTATGAGAAAGCTCATAACTCGTGCTATTTCATTCATCCAGGTGTCACAATGATGTACTGTGACTTGAAATAGCACTATTGGTGGCGGAGAATGAAGAAATATATTATTTCTAATGTCTCTCGGTGTTTGAATTGTCAATAGGTGAAGTATGAGCATCAGAAACCGCAAGAGTTGCCTCTGAGATTGTAGATACTATAATGTAAATGGGAGCACATTACTATGGATTTTAGGGTACGCTTACCACGGACCTTGAAGAAATATAATGTAGTCTAGTTATTGTGGATCGGTTGACTAAGCCCGCACACTTCATTTTAATAATGTCATATTCTTCAAAGTGATTGGCTTAGATTTACATCTGAGAGATCATATGCCTACATGGCATGCCCATTTCCATCATTTTAGACTGGGGCACACAGTTCACATCGCAGTTTTGGAGAGCAGTGCAGCGAGAGTTGGGAACATTGGTAGAGTTGAGTACAATACTCCACCCTAGATGGGCGGAAAGCCCGAGCGCACTATCCAAATCTTGGAGGACATGTTACATGCCTCTATTATAGATTTTAGAGGCTCATGGGATCACTTTATTCCATTAGTAGAGCTCGCTAATAACAATAACTTTTAATCGAGTATCCTGATGGCTCCTTATGAGTCCTTATACAGGAGGAGATGTCGGTCTCCGGTTGGTTGGTTTGAGCTTGGGGAGGCTAGGTTGTTGGGTACTGACTTGGTCTGTGATGCCTTGGAGAAGGTGAAGTTGATCTAGAAGCGGCTCCGTACAACATAGTCAAGACAGAAGAGTTATGCTGACAAGAATGTTCGTAATGTTGCAAATATGGTGGGTGAGAAGGTTTTGCTCAGAGTTTTGCCCCTGAAGGGTATGATGAGATTCGGGAAGAAAGGTAAATTGAGCCCTAGGTATATTGGTCTTTTCGAGGTGCTCGAGAGAGTTAGAGAGGTGGCCTATAGATTTGCCTTGCCACCTAGTCTATCGGGTGTTCACCCAGTATTTTATGTTTTGATATTCCAGAAGTATTATGGTGACCCATCACAAATTTTAGAGTTCATCATGGTGCAACCAGACGGGTATTTGACTTATGATGTAGAGTCGATGGCCATTTTGGGCCGGCAGGTTCGGAAGTTTAGATCAAAGAATATAGTATCGGTGAAGGTAAATTAGAGAGGTCAGCTACTCAAGGAGGCTACTTGGGAGGCCGGGTAGGAGATATAGAGTAGATATCCTCACTTATTTGAGACTCGACCATTTATTTAAGAGGGGAAAGATGAACGTTTATTTAAGAGGGGGGAAATGTAATGACATGACCGGTCTTTTTATATATTGTAGCCCTGTTGCCATATTTAGTACCTCTCCTATGTTCATTTGTGGTTATGTGACTTACGGGGTGGTTGGATTGGTTTCGGGAAGGTCTTGGAGTGAATTGGGACACCTAGTTCCAAGGTTGGAAGCTTAAGTGGGAAGAGTTGATCGGAGTTTGACTTTTGTGTAGATGACTCTGGAATGGTATTTTGATGATTCCAATAGCTTCGTATTTGGACTTAGGAGTTTGTCTGAATGTTAATTTGAAGGTCCGTAGGTTGATTTGATACTTTTAGGCAAAAGTTTGAAAGTTGATGATTTGGAAGGTTGAGAGGTTTGATTGAGAGTTGACTTTAATTTGTTGATATCCGGGTTCGGATTTTGGTTCCAAAAGTTGGAGTAGGTCCGTTGTGTAATTTCGGACTAGTGTGCAAACTTTGTTATTATTTGTAGTTGATTTGATATGGTTTGGCATTAGTTTTAGAAGTTGGAAGTTCATTAGGCTTGAATTGGGGTGCGATTCGTTGCTTCGATGTTATTTGATGTGATTTGAAGCTTTGAGTAAATATGCATTGTGTTTTAGAACTTTTTGGTATGTTTGGATAGGGTCCGGGGGCCTCGGGTGTGATTCAGATGAGTTGCGGATCATGTTTGGACTTAGAAGAATTGTTAAAGGATGCAAATTCTGGTGCAATTGCACCTACGAGGTTTTGGTCGTAGAAGGAGCCTGGTGATCACAGAAGTGGGCTTGGGGCAGGAGAAATCCACGGGTGCAAGCATCTATATCTGTGAGCACGCGGATGTGGGCAAGGGAACTCATAAACAGAGGAAGGTTGGCAAGGCAGGGATCGCATATCAGGACGAGGAGCCGCAAATGCAAAAGCGCAGATGCGCAATGAGTCCGTAGATGCAGAGCCGCAGAAGCAGCTTGGATCCCACAAAAGAGGACGAGGGGGAGTTAATGGTTTCCTCATCTGCAAAGGAAATTCTGCAAATGCAATGTCACAGGTGCCCTCATTTGGACCCGCATGTGTGGTTTCGCTACACAGATATTATAAACGAGGGTATGATCATTTTGCTCTCATTTTGGATTTGTGGAGCTCGTCTAAGGCAATTTTTAGAGTGCTTTTCATCTTAATTAAAGAGGTAAGTAAAGTTTGATCCCTTTTAATGATAGATGCTGATTACCTAATGATTATTACACCTAGTTTATGTGAATTTTACACTATGTTGTTATTGGAGAGTGAGATTTGGTAATTTAAGGGTCAATATGTGGATAGAGTTGGATGAAATAGCTATGGTTGAACTCATAATTGAATGTGTGTTCGGAATTTGTGAATTTTGTCGGGTCCCCAGGTGCGGGCTCGGGGTTGACTTTGCGTATTTGATTCAAGACCTTAGCTTTATCATTTGGAATTATTTCTGATGGTTTTTATTGATGATATTAAGTTGTTTTGGCTAGATTCGAGTCACTCAGAAGCCGATTCGTGTGGCAAGGGCCTTTTAGAGTATTGAACTGCACGTTTTGAGGTAAGTAACATAGCTAAACTTAGATTTGAGAGTAATTATCCCCGGGAATCATGCTATATGTGATGTATTGGGGTGACGTACATGCTAGGTGATGGGCGTGTGGGCGTGAACCGAAGCAATCATGATCTGAGTTGACTTTTAGACTATGTTGCTATCATACCTTATTTTATCAGTGTTTTCCCTATTGGTTGGATTATCTGAGCTATCATTCAAGTTAGAAATCATGTTGAGGCTATGTGCTTATTTGGCTGAGACTTAATTAAGCTATTTCTATTGTTTTGAGCTATCTGACTTAACTGTGGTTATACACTCAGTCATGATTCTTCATTTGCATATCATATCTCAGTCTTTGTACATTATTCATTGTTACATCATATGTTGTTGTTGTTTTCCATATGTGATATTGTTTGGGCTGAGTGATATGATATTGTGAGACCTTGAGACTTGAGAGGTTGATGACTGAGGGAGGCCTTAGAGCCGTGTTGAGAGTGTTATTTGGATTGGGCTGGACGCAGCAGTAGGCCATATTGGCTTTATTGTTATTTAGATCGCGGTGCACATCGCAACAGGCTATATTGTCTTTTGATTAGTGCTTGGGCAGGATTTGTCTCTCCGGAGTCTGACATGCCAGCAGTGAGTGCAGGCAGAGTGATATATACACGTGCTTTGGTGAGAGCATTGATGCCAGGCACCCATACAATACTGATTGATTTTGTGTTTGTGTGTGTGATGAAACGGGCATTTGAAACAGACACCTTGAGTATGCTGAAAGAGCGAGCACTTGGGGAAATCACCGTGAAATCATTCACTTGACATGGATATTATTGATATGTAGGCATAGAGATGTAGTTTCCTCATGCTAGTTGGTAAATGAAATGTTCTTATCCATATTGAGCTTTAACTATTAAACTTGGAATCATATCTAAATTCCTATGATGTGAACAAGTTGAAATAATTCCTTTGAGTTATTTATTGTCACTTTCATCATTTTATTCTGAATTGTTATTGGTTATTGATATTGGTCTCTAACTGTTTCTTCTAAGCTCATCATTGCTTTCAGGCCAAGATTAGATTTGTTACTTATTGAGTACATGGAGTCAGATGTACTCATACTACCCTTTGCACTTTGTGTGCATATCCAGATACTTCTGAACGTGGGGATTGCTAGAGTCGTGTTGGTATCAGTACTTGGGAGCCTTCGAGGTAGCTATTATATCATCTGCGGACCTTGACTCTCTTTCCTTTATTTCCTTTATTATTGTTCTATTGTCCTGACATTTATATTAAGGATTTGATTTGTATTTTGTTATTCAGTAGTCCTCATGTACTCGTTGACACCAAATCGCTGGGATAGTTGTAGCACTATTGTTATTGTTTTCATTAGATATTTATAATATTTTCATTGTTGAATTTATTAAACCATATTTTATCAAATTTTTAGTTGTTGTGTTACTGTTGTCTTGCCTAGCAAATAGTGTTAGGCGCCGTCGTGGCTTCACTTCGAGTTGGGTCGTGACACATAAATTAGGGTGTTAATGGATGGATACTCCTCCCCGCTCAAAAACCGGAGGAGTAACTTAGGGTGTGAAGGGATGGATACTCATCCCCGCCCAAAAATCGGAGGGCTAGTCTTAAGGTGTGAAGGGATGGATACTCATCCCCAGTTGCAATGTAATCTTAGGGTATAAAGTGGTAGATACTCGTCCCCGCCCGAAATCTACGACGAAACCAGCTTAAGGTGCAAAGGGGCTTAAATGTCCACCTTAAGACTAAAAAATGATAGACCTTTTAAGGACAAATCCATGATGAGACCAACTTAAGGTTCAAAGGGACTGAAATGTCTACCTTAATACTGGAAAATTATAACTCATTTTAACGACAAACCCACGAGGAGGCCAACTTAATGTGTAAAGGACTTAAACATGCTCCTTAATATTGGCAAATTACAACTCATTTTTAGGACAAAGCCCACGAAGAGGCCAACTTAAGGTGCGAAGGGACTTAATATCCACCTTATGATTGGAAAATTAGAAAGCCCCAACTTGAAGACTTGGTGGACTTGTTGGCTTCAACTGGGAAACTTTGAAGACTTGGAGGACTTGCAAAATTCAACTTGAGAGAGACATACTTGAAGATTTGGAGGGCTTAAATAATTAAACCTGAAGACCGAGGAACTTGAGGACTTCAACTTAAAGACCGACAAACTTGAAGACTTGGAAGGCTTGAATACTTTGACTTAAAGACTGGCGGACTTGCAAACTTCAACTTGAAAAGCGGTGGACTTGAAGACTTCAAATTGAAGATTAGCAGACTTGAAGACTTGGAGGACTCGTAGATCTCAACTTGGAGTCTTGATGGACTCGAAGACTTTAACTTAGGGACTTGGAGAGCTAAAATACTTCAACTTGAAGACCGATAAACTTGAAAATTGGCGGACTTGAAGACTTCAACTTGATGACTTGGAGGTCTTGAATACTTCAACTTGAAGACAACCAAACTTGAAGAATTGGAGAACTCGCAGACCTCAACTTGGAGGCTTGACAGACTCAAATACTTCAACTTGAAGACTTGGAATGCTTGAATGCTTCAACTCAAAAAATGAAGGACTTAAAAAACTTCAATTTTAAGATTTCTCCTCCTCCAAAACGACTATAATCATTCCATCGAAGATACTAATCTTCCATCAAGCCTTTCCCTCGTTTGAACTATCAATATTTAATAACACACCAAGTTTTCAGCAAAAAAAAATGAAAGTTAGATTTTGTAGTACCCATCTAGTAGATTATATTCCATCATACTTCAATTTGAACCACACTTAGGCTGCTATATATTTTTAAACTCATGCGAATGAACTTAGAATGAAACTCTAAGCAGCCTACGTACCTCGGTAAAGAGGATCAAGTCATACCGTAGTTCAGAATGAGTAAGTTCTTTTATGTCCTAACTTATCCCTAGGTCATCTCTTTTGAGGTTTTCAAGTTAGCACACCTATTTTTTTAGGCCGTACACAGTATATACCCTTGCAGACCATGAGTAACATGTAGGATATGCTCATACGCTAAGGAACATAGTGACTTGCAATTTAAGCTATTATTTTTATGAGCTTTGCAACTTGAAGATTTTGCTCAAATTTGAAGAGCTTCATGTCATGCAGTTTAGGCTCGTACGTCGAAGAGCGTAGCAATTTGAAGATTTAGCTTAAGTTTTGAAATGCTTCGCAACTTGAAGTCTTGCTCAATTTTGAAGAGCTTCGTGCCTTCAAGATTTAGCTCAAAGTTGGAGAGCTTTAAAACTTGAAGTTTGACTTGAATTTGTAGAGCTCTGCGAGTTGAAGTCTTTGCTCGACTTTGAATAGATTTTGACTTGAGTCTTTGCTCGACTTTAAAGAGATTTGCGACTTGAAGACTTTGCTCGAATTTAAAGAGCATTACATCTTGAAGATTTAGTTCTAATTCGGCGAGCTTCATGACATACAATATAGGATCATGTTCCAAGAAGCATTATAACTTGCAGTATAGGCTCATGCATTGAGGAACATAACGACTTGCATTGAGGATCATAGTGACATGCATAGACTTTTCGATCTCATTTTCGAATGAAAACTTGCCCCCATCCTCGCCTTCCGATTCTTCTTATTTTTCGTAAGGCTTAAAGACAGCTGACCCTTAGCCACCACTTATGGCCATACTTTGTCCATATCATGAGCACGGGTTGCTAGTTTTTCAAATGTTTTGGGCATTATGCCTGGTAAGATATAGCGAAGACCTCAATGTATGCCTTGAATGAACATTTTGATGTTAGAAGTTCCACTAAGGTGATCTTTGCAATTGAGGCTTAACCTACTCCAGCGGTTGATGAAGTCAATAGCTAGATCATTCTTTCTTTGATGGGCATTTGTAAGTTCGATCATGCTTATGATGTGCCTTGTGCTATAGAAATGATTGAGAAACTCTTGCTCCAACTGCTCACAACTATTGCTAAAACCAGATTCGAGATCTATGTGTGAGCACGAGATTTTTGCCCTATATGAGAATTACTCCCAAAAATTCAAAATAAAATAGTTTTGTGTTGTGTGTGATTTTCTGTGAATTTTTGTGTAATTTTTTAATTATTATTTGCATTTTTTGT
>MU780896.1:0-15318 GCA_026770625.1 Nicotiana glauca
TATTTTCTTTGTACCGAAACAGACATATGTATTTTTCTTTCATTCAGACTTGTTTGTAGTATTCTATAGTAGTCCCGTGATCTAGTGACACCAGGTTTTGGGTAGAGATGTATTTCAAACTTCCCCATTTTTATATCATTTTGTTAAACTTAAAGTCTTTCGCACCTATTTAATTGTTGATAGAATATTAAATTGTTGGGGTTGGATGGAGAGTGTTTAATGTTTGGCTGGCCTAGCTCCGTTAGTAGGCGCCATCACGACGCCCGATGGTGAAAAAAAATCCGAGTCGTGACATCTTTAAAAATAGATTATACAGTGGATAAAATAGTAAAATAATTATATTCCTAATATTTAGGAATGTAAAATCAACCAAAAATTTGGTTATTGATTTTTCCCTTGTTTGAAATACTATATTGGGAATCCTATAATTTGACGATTTAAAATCAAAATTTTACCTTATAAAAATCATTCCAAATTTCATCTATTATATAGAACTTTACATCATTAACATGATAGTAAAAGTAGAGCACTTTTATGTGCTGTATTTAGAAGTCCAATGTGACATTCAATAGATAATAAATAATTTATTTTATTCAGTTGAGTTTTTAATGATTGGTCCATTGGCAAAAACTAACACTTCGGTACAACATTAGAATATAGTATTGAATTTTTTGGTTATTCTATACTTTCGTAAGATATTTATTTTACTTAGTTGAAACTAGAATCCATAGCTCATTACTCATCTTTTTGTTGAATTATCTCATAATTGTTTGAACAACTTAATGATGAATAATAATAAAAAATATTTCAATTAATTAAATAAATATGATTTTCAAGTATTAGACAAAAGTGCTAGATGAAGTTTCTAAGGAAACGTTTGATTTATTTATCAAAATATATTTATTGTGCATGCCTTCTTAGTATTTGTGTGATGAAGATAACTTTTTGTTAGCGTCGTTAAATTAACATTTCGTGTTCCAATTTAAAATTTATAGATGTAAAGTTCTTTTGTAACAAATTGCCGCTTTGATCAATTGGAATAAGTAGCGAAACAAATGTTTGATAGGTAATTAGTCATCAATAATTGGGGATGCAAAGTACTTGAGACTTATCAAGCAGAAATATAGTATAACATTTTTATAAATGAAAAAGGTGGCTGTGAATGAAAGGACAACCATATAAACTGATCGAACCAATTAACAAATATTTTTACATAATATCTACCATGGTCCTATATGTATCATGAGCTATCGTTTAAAACATCTTTTTAGTTTCTTCCTTTCCTAAAACAGAAAGGTTATGAAAGGTGTCTTTAATTAAAGCTAGCCTTTTCAAGTTGGTTCCTAAAAAAAAAATATAGGTCATACAAGGACTAAAATGCTATTACGAGTAATGTGAATACAACTCTACAGGGTCTTCTAAAGCAAATAAAAATTCATATATCAAAATTACAATAAAGATTCAAAGATTTAAACCATACAAAGTTCCGTCTTTTATTGAGTTTGATAAAAATAATCAACGTTTAGCATTTTCATGAACTTCTATATTTAAGATTATATTTTACATTTTAACACAGTGTTTAATATAATATTTATGTTAATTTTTAAATTAAGTACTCATTAACCTGGATACACGGGCAACGCGCGTACCCTGAAACTAATTATATTAAAAGCATCAAACCCCTTAGTAAAATACGATTCATCTTTTAAAAATAAATTTTATATTTGATAAACTCATAATTAAGTTACTTTCCTAATATTTTGGTAATTGAAATCAACTAAAATTCGAATTTTTATATATTTTCTTATTTGAACTATGTAAGAAATCATAATATTTATGATTTAAATTAAAGACTTTGAAGATAGCTACAAATTTTATTGAATATAATTATGTTATTCCTTTTAGATTCCAAGTCAACATAGAATAATATTAGTGATATCTGAAAGTATAGCTATTAGTTTTTATTCAAAAAAAGTATAGTTATTATAAGAAACAAATTCAAGAGTAATATTCGGATAAACAAGTATCTTTATTTTTTTTTCTGTAGTATTGATTTTGCCTACAATTTTAATTTCTAATTTTTTTATCTTTATGAATCAACATTGATGTCCTAAAAGAAATTACTTGATCAAGAGGTTAGTGTAACGATCCGACCGGTCATTTTGAGCTCTAGCGCGTCGTTCAACGGTCTGAGGCCATGAGCAACTTCATTTCAGATATATTGACTTGTACACGTGGTCGGAATTAAATTTCGGGAAGTTCGGAGTTGATTTGGGGAGAGAATTCTCATTTCAGAAGCTTAAAGTTGAAAGAATGAACTAGGATTGAATTTTTGAGTAAATGATCTCGGAATTGGGATCTGAAGGTTCCAGCAGGTTCGTATGATGATTTTGGACTTGGGCGTATACCCGGATTGGATTTTGGATAACCCGGGAGTGTTTTGGCACCTATTGTGGAAGTTAGCATTTTAGAAGAAATTTCATAAGTTTGGCTTGAAGTGTATTTCAGTGTTATCGATGTCCGTTTGGGATTGTGAGACAGTGAGTAGCTCCATATGGTGATTCTGGAGTTGGGAGCGCGATCGGAAGTGAATTTGAAGGTCCTTAGTTCATTTTGAAGCCATTTAGCTAAAGATAGAAATATGAAGGTTTTTGAGAAGTTTGACCGAAAGTTGACTTTTTGATATCGGGGTCGGAATCCAATTCCGAAAGTTGGAGTAGGTCCGTAATGTCAAATATGACTTGTGTGCAAAATTTGAGATCAATCGGACATGATTTGATAGGTTTAAGCGTCGGAAATAGAAGTTGGAAATTTCAAGGTTCATAAAGCTTGGATTGGAGGTCAAATGATGATTTTAGCGTTGTTTGATGCGATTTGAGGCCTCGAGCAAGTCCGTAATGTGTTATGGGACTGTTTGGTATGATTGGCTTGGGTCACGGGGGCCTCGAGTGAATTACGAATGGTTAACGGATCAAATTTGGAAGTTGAAGAAAAGGCTGAAGGATGCTGCTTCTGTCATAACCGCATCTGCGGTTCATGGACCGCAGAAGCAGGACCGCAGATGCGGTCAGGCCTTTGCAGAAGCAGCAAAGGGCAGGCCCAGGGGAAACCACAGAAGCGGTCATAAAACCACAGAAGCGGTTCCGCTTAAGCTAAAATTAGACCGCAGAAGCAGTCCAGCCAAATTTGGCCAGAACCGCAGAAGCGGCCCAAAATCGCAAAAGCGGTTTACGCAGAAGCGGAAATGACACCGCAGAAGCAGATATAGCTGGAGGCAGAAGGGTTGTTTTAAAAGTCGGGAATTGGCCATTTCTCTCATATTTTTCAATGTTGGGGCGATTTTTGAGGAGCTTCAAGAGGGGATTTTCGTCATTAATGTTAAGGTAAGTTATCCCCACCTATTTTGAGTTAAATACATCAATTTTGTATGGATTTGGATATGAAAATTAGTATAAAAAAAATTGAGTTTTGGTGAAAACCTAGAAAATTATATTCTTGGAATTTAGCCATGATTTTGAGTATGGAATTAAGAGAAAATCATATATTTGAGTTCGTGAGTTCATGGGTAAACTTTATCTTCGAGAAATTTCGGATTTTCGGGCACATGGGCCCAAGAGCATTTTTATCAACTTTTCATTCGAGGTTAATTGTTACAAATTGGGTTGTAAAGTTTAATTGAGCATATATTAATGGATTTGTATGACCATTGGCTAGTTTTGGAGCCTTGTGCGTTGGTTCGAGCCTTCAGAAGAATGTAGAGTGCCAGTTATGAGTTTTCGGAGCGAGGTGAGTCTCCTTTCTAATATTGTAAGAGGGAAATGTCCCCATAGGTGTAATAATTAATTATGTGCTCCTATTTGTGGGGGCTACGTACGTACGAGGTGACGAGAATCCGTGCATAGCTACTATTATGCTATTGTCCGGGTAGTTAGGACCCAAAAGCATGTTATACTTGGATTATTTATGAACCCATTGATAGCTTTAATTGTTTAAATCACCTTGGATCGGTAAAGGAGTTTTAAAAAGAGATTAAACATCATTTCTCCTAAATTGTTAAAAAGAGAAATTGACTTATTTGGATAAATATCCCCGATGAATTCTTAATTGGCTACTTGAGCATGTATTTTATGTGTACCTGCGTCGCATGCATGATTCGCGAGCAGGGTATGTGTTTATTTATGGAACGAGCCGAACGCCTCGGTAGATTAAATAGATGCATCTATGGTTTGGGCCGTTCGACCCTCAGCAGTGAACATTTTACATTCCTGTTGGATCGGGTCGTCGCCTCGGTGTGATTTGCGCATGTTATTTTTCGTTTGGGAATTTGAAATATGAAATTTGCCTTCGTGGCTTGATATAAATTGATAAGATAATAAAGAATAAACCTTGGAAGCCCTTGATTAATTGTTGAAGGTGTTTACCTGTTTTCTGGCTTCGTGAATTAGAACTACTATATAAATCCATGATCCTTCCTCACATTTCTAGGATATTGATAATCGACCTCTAGTAAGTGTCGAAGTTGACCATCTCGTCCCTACTTCTTTGAGATTCGGCGGGATACTCATTGAGTACACGTTGTTTACGTACTCATACTACACTTCTGTGCATTTTTGTTGCACATGTATATTTATCTCTAGCAGTCTACTGGGCATAGCAGCGCGGATGATTCTAGGACTAGGTGAACTGCATTGTTTGAGGCGACCCGCAGCTAGTGTAGTTCCTTTAAGCATTTTTATATTTATTCCCTGTACACTATATTTCGAAAAGATATTGCATTTTATTTTCCTTATCTATAGATGCTCATGCACTTGTGACACCGGGTTCTGGGATGGTTTTTGAAAGATGTGTACTAGTAGTTATTATTTAATTTGAATCGAAGTAGAGATTTTTTTAATTATGATAAATGGAAGGAAAAATCCTAGATTTTCAAAGGTATTAAAGGAGAATTGAAATGGACAATTTAGTTGGCTTGCCTGACAGAGGTCTCCGGCGCCACCACGACCCTTAGTGGATTTTGGGTCATGACAACATGGTATCAGAGCACTAGGTTCCTGTCGGTTTCACGAGTCATGAGCAAGTCCAGCAGAGTCTCGCGGATCGGCACAGAAACGTCTGTACTTATCCCCGGGAGGCTACAGTGCTGTTAGGAGGCTACAGCCAGACCATTTCAGAACACAATTTTAAGCAGTTAAACAGTCCATAAATAGTTCAAATATGATTTAATGATATTAATTAGCAGAAGTACAACCTAACACAACCCTAATCGGGACCACAACTTGCATAATTCGCGCACCAATAAGAAACGAACTGAATAAACTCAAATCATGAATATGACCCAAAACGAAAGAGCTGTACCTCAAGTTCATCAGTACCATCACAACACAAGGCTGAGACCCTGTCTCACATAATAGAAATAGAACACATGAATCTACCCCGAAAGCTTATATCTCCACGTAGCCTCGCTATATGCGCGACCCTATCCAAACACTGCTCCACATGAAATACCTCCAGTCACTATGCTCAAAATTGGCAGCCACACACAATTTGATGTCTGGAACCAAAGCAAATCATTACATCCATGGTGAAATAATAACATACGCCATGCAACCCGATAGGACATAACCAATACGTCGTTCACTAAGCAACGCTCAATTACTCTTCCCGCTCGAATTTCACTAAGAGACCCCAATTGAACCATACCATATGTGCCTATAACCAGTAATTCATAACATCTCAAAACACGGAAAGGTAACTCATAGATCTTCCCAGATCGCTGATAAGCTCAACGATGGTCGAATCAATACCTCCCTCAACAATGCTATTCGGAGCCAACCCAACCGACTCAAGATAGAACACTCACCCACATTGGCCTGCCAACCAACTCCTAATCGAGGAAGCCTGAAGCTACTCCTTCCACCTCTATAACTCTGCCGATGCTATACGATGCGATACAAGGCACCAAATTAACACCGAAATCTACAACCTTGGCTGGCAACATGCCCAACCACAAGAAACACCTTTGAGAAGTTCCTCACCACCAAGACTGAATCAATATGAGGATACTTAGCACTGACACTCGTCACAAGACCCCGAATAAGAAAGGCAATCCTTCCCAATCGTCTTCTAGGTCTTCTAAATAAAAAAAAAAAAAGGACATAATCTAACGAACATCGTCATTCAATCCATGGCATTTCCCGATATAGCCAATCGCGCCATCTTATTGCAATAGTCCAGAATAACACAACGTGAAACAAGCAGTTTGAACCCACTGTCACATCTAAAATCTAATATCCCAAGCAACAAAAGGTCCGTTCGGGTCTCCAAACCCCGATAGTGTCACGACCCAAACCCTGCTCCGGTCGTGATGACGCCTCTCGTGAAGACAAGGCTAGCCAACCATTCTTAAATAGCCTTTTCAACAATAATTAACATAAATAAGTAGTCCAAATATGATATATTATTAATAATTAGCGGAAGCAAAAACCCAAACGCAGCCCAAATGGGGGTGTCACAAGTCACGAGCATCTAAGAAGTAGGAACACAACTACAGGGCCAAATATATATAAAATGAAATCTGGAATCCAAAAAATAAGTCCGGTGCCGCGAACGCTGGCGGTCACCTTGCTCAGCTACAATAGCAATAACCTCAACCAGCTCAAAACCTGCTACCGGGTGGACAATACCTGCATCTGCACGCGAGGTGCAGGGAGTAAAGTGAGTACTCCAACTCAGTGAGTAATAAAAGTAAATAATAACTGAGCAGCCAGAAATCACGTAAGGCAACCAACATGTTATACAGAAGTCGGGCACAATTTATGAGAAAACAATGAAATCAGTGAAATCTTTAGAAATGTTTTGGCTCCATTCAAATCTTTTTCGAAAATGGTCCTTTCAATAATTACAAAAAATGTTTCAAAATAGTTAGTGCTGATTAGCACAGAAAATCCGTCCCTCGGGTACAAATACCACAGTATAACAGGAAAAAGGCAAGAAGCATGCAAAATGAGCACATAAAAGCTCGCCTCTCGGCAATATCTCAAACTAAACCAGCCCCTCGGGCTCACTCTCCACAACACTCTCGGCCCCTCGGGCTCTCTCTCTCAAATCACTCTCAGAAACAGTATCACATAATAACCGCTGCGGCGCGCAACCCGATCCACATATCGCTGCGGCGTGCAGCCCAATCCATAGCTCGCTGCGGCATGCAGCCCGATCCATATGGGTACTCGCGCTCACTGTGGGTGTGCAGACTCCGGAGGGGCTCCTACAGCCCAAGCGCTATATATCACTACGGCGTGCAGTCCGATCCAATACATACATACTGCGGCGTGCAGTCCGATCCATATTATATACTACTGCGGCGTGCAGTCCGATCCATATAATATACTACTGCGGCGTGCAGTCCGATCCATATATAATCCTCACATCCAGGCCCTAGGCCTCACATCCCTCCGTGTACCCTCATATCCGGCCCTCAGCCGCACTCAGTCAGAATATCGTCACAAGCCCCTCGGGCACTAGTAAAACAGTAGTCCTTAGCCCAAATTATCATTTAAGACTCAATATGAGTGAAAGTGGCTGAGTTATAAAGTAGTGGAGGAATAGTATGTCTGAGTTCAAGTAATAAGTCAAAACAGTGAGGAAGACAGTGAAAATAATCCCTGAAGGGTTCAAATAGTTGGCACGAAGCCCAAGTACAACAATCAGCCCAAACAACAGTGATAACAAATAAATTCCAAACAATTACGCGGTAAAATCAACAACCGGGACGGACCAAGTCACAATCCCCGATGGTGCTCTACCCACGCTCATATCCGGCATGCAAGTCACCTCAATACAACACTATGATGTGCAAATCCAGTTCAAACCCTCAGGATATCATTTACAGGTATTATTCACCTCGAATCGGTGAAATTCCTTGCTCGCGACGCCCTTGCCCCTCAAATTGGCCTCCACGCGTGTCGAATCGAACCAAAACCAGAGCGAATACATTACAATATGCAAAGGGAACAACACCTACTCGAAAACAATCGAAAAATATCAAGAATCTCGAAACTAGCAAAACTCGAGCCCGGGCCCGCTTCTCGAAAAATTATAAAATTAACATTACCGGCTTCCTTATCTCGCCACGAGTTCATACATACCAAATTCACAAAATTCGGAGTCTATTTGGCCATTCAAATCACAAATTTTCATTCAAAAACTCAAGCCCTAGTTCTTCACTTTTTAGCCAAATTTTCATGAATTTAAATGTTGAAATCATAATTAAATGATGTTTCTAGGCCATGGGACTTACCTCCAATTGATTCCTAGTCAAAACCTTCTTCAATGGATCCCAAAAGCTCCCAAGATGCTCAACAATGGAGGAAAAGTGACTAAAATTCGCGGATGAAATGTTTATAAACCTTCTGCCCAGGCCTGGAAAATCCTTCATCGCGTTCGCGTATAGTACCTCACGTTCGCGAAGGCCAATCTCCCAGACCCTTCGCGTTCGCGTAGCATGCCTCGCGTTCGCATAGACCAAATGTCCCCAGGACCAATTTTACTTCTACGCGTTCGCGATTACTCTTCCGCGTTCGCGTAGCACCTTGACCCACTACTTCGCGTTCGCGACTCCACCATCGTGTTCGCGAAGGCCAAAATCACAGCCTCCCATTTTTCCTGTTCGCGTTCGCGAGACTCCCCTCGCGTTCGCGAAGAAGGAAACCAGATACCAGCAACCAGCAGTTCAAAAATTTCCAAAAATGACCCGTTGGGCATCCGAAACACACCCGAGGCCCCCAGGACCTCAACCAAAAGCACCAACACATCCCAAAACCTCATTCAAACATGCTCCAATCACTAAAACACCTCAAACAACAACAAAACCATCAATTCACATCCAATTCAAGCCTAAGTTCTTTTAAAACTTCAAAAATGCACTTTCGATCAAAAACCCGACCAAACGATGTCCGAAAGAACTAAAATTTTTCACACACATCCCAAATGACAAAATGAAGCTACAGCAACTCACGGAATTTCATTCTGACTCCCGGATCAAAATCTCACCTATCAACCGGAATTCGCCAAAATACTAACTTCGCCAATTCAAGCCTAATTCTACACTGGACCTCCAAAACCACTTCCGATCACACTTCTAAGTCACAAATCACCTCCCGGAGCTAACCGAACTATCAGAATTCACATCCGAGCCCTCTAACTCATAAGTCAACATCCGGTTGACTTTTCCAACTTAAGCCTTCTTAAAAGAGACTAAGTGTCTCATTTCCTATCAAAACCATTCCAAATCAACCTGATTACACAAGATACGGATAATGAAACATAACGAAGCTGAAAATGGGGAAAACAGGGCAGTAAATTATGAGATGACGGGTCAGGTCATCACATCCTCCCCAACTTAAACAAACGCTCGTCCTCGAGCGTACCCAGAGTGGTACTAGAAGCCAACCAGCAGCTGAATGACCTTACCAAGCATATACTCGGGATGATCCCACACCACCCTATCTCTTATAGGTCCGATAACACAACATAGCTGAAATTACCCAATCCAGTCTAGCCCATAATTCACAGAACTACCTTTTCACTTCTGAAACCATCAATATGATCAAAACCTCACACCTATACTTTGAATAGTCCCGAACCAGCTGTAATAACCCATACCTGCAACCTCAGGTGAAATCATATGGTATACCACATAATCCAAGCACTTGAAACAATAACTTCTATTCACAGCAGTTGCCCACAACAACCAAATACCGATAGAAAACCTCTTATTAGCTAAAGTCTCATTCCAACACTTTTATATCCTACCAATGATAATGAATCACATAGCAAACCGTAACCATTTCTCAGATCAACCACTCATGAAACCACTTCCCTTTTGACGAATACCACAACAGATTTCCAAACCGAACCTCGATATTATTCTTCCAACAAGCTGTAATCGAATCTGTTCGTATTCATTAATGACTCCCACGATCACCTCGAATCCAACACACCAATCTGGTGATATGACACCTCATCACAGGCCTAAGCCACAACTTGCATAATCCACGCACCAATGAAGGGCGGTCTAAACATACTCAAATTATGACAAATGACTCAAACAAAAGAGTTGCAACTCGAACTCCTCAGTACCATCACAACACAAGGCTCGGACACCGTCCCACATCATAGGAATAGAATACCTGAATCTACCCCGAAGGGTCTAATCTCCATGTAACCTCGCTAAAATGCGCGATCTCATCCAAACACTGTTACACATGAAGCACCTCAAGTCGCTATACTCGAAATTGACAACCATGCATGATTGATATCTAGAACCCAAACAAATCATTATACCCATGGTGAAGCAAGTAATATACACCATATGATCCTGAAAGGACACAACCGATGCGCCATTCACCGAGCAACACCCAATACAGACTTTCCTTAGAAACCAGGAAAGAAGGCATACAAAATAGCATTTGAAAAACTATTCTCAACATCACACTGTTGCGGCGTGCAACCCTATCCAGATAACATACCCGTGGCGGCGTGCCACTCGATCCACACAAATATCTTACATAGAGAGATGCACATCGAGCCAAATTTGCTCACAATAAAAAAATACCGAGTATCGGTCATTAGCATACTGAGTGCATAATGATATCTACATATAGCGTTGTAAGCCATAAAACTCAAACACAATCCGAAAATCATAACGCCTCACAGCACAGAAAAGCATCTCATAGATCTCCCCAGATCACTAGCAGGCTCAATAACGATAGATTCAACCTGTCCCTCATCAATACTTATCGGGGCCAACCAAGCCATCTCAATATAAATATGTAGCCACATCGGCTTGCCAACGAGCTCAATACCAAGAAGCCTGAAGCTGCTCCTTCCACTATTATAACTCCTGCCGGAGCCGTACGATACGGTGCCTAGCACCAAATAAATACCGAAATCCACAGTCTCGCCCGACGGCATTCCCGGCCACAAGGAATGCATCCGAAAAGTCCCTCAATACCGGAACTGAATCCATGGTAGTAACCTCTATACTGACATCCGTCACAAAGATCCTGTTAATAAAAGCAATCCTTGCCAGTCGTCCGCTGGTCTTTGGAACACAACCATTCTGCGAGAACATAATCCGATGCACCTCGTGTACCCAATCGTTCTTCGAAGATATTCTAAAATTCTCCTGTGCCATCGAACACACTCAGATATCAGCAATCGATCTAGAAAGAAAGTGCCGCAATACTATCGAAGTACCATCAACTTAGTCACATTGCCCTTTTTCTAAAACACATACCCTCGTCAAATCACTTCCGATTAGTAGTACCATTTCCTTGATTACCTGAGGCTACCTGTTGCCTGAGAAATTATAAACTTCTTTTCATAACTGAATTGTAATTCATCTAGCCCAGAACTTCCACTGATCCTATTTGGAGGAAAAATCATTACATATTACATGCTTCACATACCCATAGAAAATATACTCATCTTCAAACCATGGTAAGACCCAACAAGAGCATCTCTGCCAACTCCATTTGTACAAGCTAAACTGCCAGGACTGAATCCTTCTGTCTAAACCAAGCTGAGCAAGCCGTCAAAACCCAAGAGCATTGCTACAAAATCCCTGTAAAAGCTCATTACCTCGCACACATACAAGAGTTAATCATGTTCTTACCATACCGATTAGGTATGCTTATCAAGCTATTCCATCTATCTAACTTCTCTTTTTATTCTTCATCAACTTGATATTTCTCCCTCGCTGTAGCATCACAATGCCTCAATATAGGCTTACCACACGAGACTCACACATAAGACCATAGTGTCCAAGACCCATAGGCCACTGAATACTCTCTCAATAGTTCCCAGAAATACCACATTACAGGGTACTTTACCCCGAAGAACTTCCTGCGAGTCTGAAATTCGTTACCATTACTTCCCAGACACTGATACATAGAATCTCATAATTAATATAAAATACCACAAGTCTTGATCTTTTCTAAAGAAACACAGTCCCTAGCCACATACACAACCTTAAGACACCTGATTATTACATGCCAAATCTTGGACACAATAAAACCATTCTCGAGAGTCATTCACTCTTACACAACTGCAATTTACCTGACTTAACGAACAGAACCACTCATGCCTTATTAGCACTCTAACACCGTAGGATATGATCTCATTCTAATACAAACGAGAATCTTCCTTCTCTATACACCGAGCATCCTTTATCAACAACTGCTCAAGATATCCTATTATTTCCTCACATCTACGAAGCACCATATAACCTTTATCAAAATTTTGCTTCACTCATGCCATCCTCGGCTCGTTTTCTGCAACCAGGATTGATCCGCCAGCATATCTCAAAATGGAAACAACATAGCACATAACCGTGCGATCAGCGCGAAGCCATCTATCAGGACACATTTAATAACCCATAATACTTTTACTCTAATGATACCACATTATTATAGTGAGATTAAACTCAAATCATCTACTAGTTTATGAAAACACAGATCCTCGGATACTGAAATCCTCTACCACCTCGCATTCACCCCCACATCAACTGAGTCCACTCTCTGAAGCGACCCAAATTTTCAAATTACAACACGCACCTTTCAATTACACATAAGATCTTCTTACAATATACATAAGAATCGTACACCTTAACAACACTCCGTAGGAGATACCCCACTTGCTTCGCCTCAATTTAGTATTTCAGCACACCTTCCACTATCATATGCGTTACACAGTCATTAGACTCCCCGAGTCTGAAATTATACCGACTCATGCAATGCACTTCACTTCCCAACTAGGAGATACAGAAATATCCTTCATGCGCCCATATTCGGCTACACATCAAACCACAATATGAAACGAATCACTTAACAGTTCATCTATTATCCAGCAGACTTCTTCGTCACTACCAAGTCATATAATTACATCTCGCAGTACTAACATACTCATCACATGAATACCAAACTGCCATTCTGGATAATAGCGACAATACCAAACATATAAGTTCAGAACACTTGCTCACATGATCAGCACCTCAGTGCTCAAGCCATAGGCAAAGATCCGGCCTCAAGNCAAGCCGTCAAGGCACATACAATACTGAACGCTCATGTGCGCATACAGACGTGTGGAAGGAATTTCAAGAGTTATATCTCAAGCTGAATCAAGTACGCACGATAAGAATTCCAAGAAAGTGAAGCTTTCCTAAAGGTTCTACAGCCTCTTGAGGATAAATACAGACGTCTCCGTACAGATCCGCGAGACTCTACTAAACTTGCTCATGACTCGTGAGACCTAGTAACCTAGGCTTTGATACCAACTCTCACGACCCAAACCCCGCTCCGGTCGTGATGGCGCCTCTCGTGAAGACAAGGCCAACCAACCATTCTTAAACAGCCTTTTCAACAATAATTAACATAAATAAGCAGTCCAAATATGATATATTATTAATAATTAGCGGAAGCAAAAACCCAAAACGCAGACCAAATCGGTGTGTCACAAGTCACGAGTATCTAAGAAGTAGGAACACAACTACAGGGCCAAATATATATAAAATGAAATCTGGAATCCAAAAGATAAGTTCGGTGCCGTGAACACTGGCGGTCACCTTGCTCAGCTACAATAGCAATACCCTCAACCAGCTCAAAACTCGCTACCGGGTGGACAATACCTGCATCTGCACGCAAGGTGCAGGGAGTAAAGCGAGTACTCCAACTCAGTGAGTAATAAAAGTAAATAATAACTGAGCAGCCATAAATCACGTAAGGCAACCAACATGCTATACAGAAGCCGGGTACAATTTATGAAAAAATAGTGAAATCAGTGAAATCTCTAGAAATGTTTTGGCTCCGTTCAAATCTTTTTCGAAAATGGTTCTTTCAATAATTACGAAAATGGTTTCAAAATAGTTAGTGCTAATTAGCACAGAAAATCCGCCCCTCGGGCAAAAATACCATAGTATAACAGGAGAAAGGCAAGAAGCATGCAAAATAAGCACAGAAAAGCTCGCCTCTCGCCAATATCTCAAACTAAACCAGCCCTTCGGGTTTACTCTCCACCACACTCTCGCCCCTCGGGCTCTCTCTCTCAAATCACTCTCAGAAACAGTATCACATAATAACCGCTGCGGCGCGCAGCCCAATCCACATATCGCTGCGGTGTGCAGCCCGATCCATAGCTCGTTGCGGCGTGCAGCCCGATCCATATGGGTACCCGCGCTCACTGTGGGTGTGCAGACTCCGGAGGGGCTCCTACAGCCCAAGCGCTATATATCACTATGGCGTGCAGTCCGATCCAATACATAAATACTGCGGCGTACAGTCCGATCCATATAATATACTACTGCGGCGTGCAGTCCGATCCATATAATATACTACTGCGACGTGCAGTCCGATCCATATAATATACTACTGCGGCGTGCAATCCGATCCATCCCTCAGTGTATCCTCACATCCTGCCCTCGGCCGCACTCAGTCAGAATATCGTCACAAGCCCCTCGGGCACTAGTAAAATAGTGGTCCTCAGCCCAAATTATCATTTAAGACTCAATATGAGTGAAAGTGGCTGAGTTGTAAAGTAGTGGAGGAATAGTATGACTGAGTTCAAGTAATAAGTCAAAACAGTGAGGAAGACAGTGAAAATAATCCCCGAAGGTTTCAAATAGTTGGCACGAAGCCCAAGTACGACAATCAGCCCAAACAACAGTGATAACAAATAAATTCCAGATAATTACGCGGTAAAATCAACAACCGGGACGGACCAAGTCATAATCCCCAACGGTGCTCTACCCCACGCTCATATCCAGCATGCAAGTCACCTTAATACAACACTATGATGTGCAAATCCGGGGTTTCAAAATCTCAGGATATCATTTACAGGTATTACTCACCTCGAACCGGTTAAATTCCTCGCTCGCGATGCCCTTGCCCCTCAAATAGGCCTCCACGTGTATCGAATCTAACCAAGATCAGAGCGAATACATTACAATATACTAAGGGAACAACACCACTCGAAAACAATCGAAAAATATCAAGAATCTCGAAACTAGCAAAACTTGAGCCCCGGGCCCGCTTCTCGAAAAATTATAAAATTAACACCACCGGCTTCCTTATCTCTCCATGAGTTCATACATACCAAATTCACAAAAATCGGAGTCTATTTGACCCTTCAAATCACAAATTTTCATTCAAAAACCCAAGCCCTAGTTCTTCACTTTTTAGCCAAATTTCCATGAATTTAAATGTTAAAATCATAATTAGATGGTGTTTCTAGGCCATGGGACTTACCTCCAATTGATTCCCAGTC
>MU780896.1:28195-39961 GCA_026770625.1 Nicotiana glauca
AGCATATAGGCCACCTCCCCAATCCTCCTAAGTATCTCAAAAAGGCCAATGAACCGCGGACTCAACTTCCCTTTCTTTCCAAATCTCATAACGCCCTTCATTGGCGAAACCTTCAACAAGACCTTCTCGCCCACCATATACGATACATCTCGAACCTTTCGGTCCGCATAACTCTTCTGACGCGACTGAGCTATACGAAGTCTCTCTTGGATCACTTTCAGCTTATCTAAGGCATCCTGGACCAACTCTATCCCCCAACAACCTAGCCTCGCCGTGCTCAAACCAACCAACCGGAGATCTATACCATCTCCCATATAAGGCCTCATACGGCGCCATCTGAATGCTGGATTGATAGATGTTGTTGTAAGAAAACTCTGCAAGAGGAAAGTAATCAGCCCAAGAACCTCCAAAGTCAATAACACAGGCACGCAACATGTCCTCCAATATCTGAATGGTATGCTCGGACTGCCCGTCCGTCTGAGGATGAAACATTATGCTCAGCTCTACCTGTGTACCCAACTCTCGCTGAAAAGTCCTCCAGAAATGAGAAGTAAACTGAGTACCCCTATCTGATATGATGGAAACAGGGACCCCATGCAACCGTACAATCTCCCGGATGAAAATCTCTGCTAACCGCTCCAAAGAATAGGCGGTACATACAGGAATGAAGTGCGCGGACTTGGTCAGCCGATCCACAATCACCCAAATCGAATCAAACTTCCTCACTGTCCGAGGGAGACCACTCACAAAATCCATAGTAATCCTCTCCCACTTCCACTCGGGAATATCCATATGCTGAAGCACACCTCCGGGCCTCTGGTGCTCAAACTTGACCTGCTGACAGTTGAGACACCCTGCTGATAGTTGAGACACCGAGCTATATAACTCACAATATCTTTCTTCATTCTCCTCCACCAGTAATACTGTCTCAAATCCTGATACATCTTCGCGGCACCTGGATGAATAGAATACCGTGAGCTGTAGGCCTCCTCCAATATCAACTCCCGAAGCCTATCCACATTGGGCACGCAAATCTGGCCCTACATCCTCAACACACCATCACTATGAATAGTCACATCCCAGGCATCATCATGCTGAACCCTGTCCTTAAGGACAAGCAAATGTGGATCATTATACTGGCATTCTCTAATGCGGTCATACAAGGAAGATCGAGATACCACACAAGCCAACACCCGGCTAGGCTCCGAAATATCTAACCTCACCATCCGATTGGCCAAAGCCTGGACATCAACTGTAAAGGGCCTCTCCCCAACTGGAACGTACGCCTAACTACCCATACTCACCGCCTTTCGGCTCAAAGCATCGGCCACTACATTGGCCTTCCCCGGATGATACAAAATGGTAATGTCATAATCCTTGAGCAACTCAAGCCACCTCCGTTGCCTCAAATTAAGATCCTTCTGTTTGAACAAATGCTAAAGGCTGCGATGATCAGTATATACCTCACAAGATACGCCATATAAGTAGTGCCTCCAAATCTTCAAAGCATGAACTATAGTAGCCAACTCCAAATCATGTACGGGGTAGTTCTTCTCATGAGACTTCAACTGGCGGGAAGCATATGCAATAACTCTACCCTCCTGCATCAACACGCATCCGATCCCAACTCTCGAAGCATCACAATACGCGGTGTAAGAACCTGAAGCTGATGGCAAGACAAATACTGAAGCTGTGGTCAAAGTTGTCTTGAGCCTCTGAAATCTCTCCTCGCACTCGTCCGACCATACGAATGGTACACCCTTCTGCGTCAACTTGGTCAAGGACGAAGCAATAGATGAAAATCCCTGGACAAACCAGAGATAATACCCTGCCAAACCGAGGAAACTCCAAATCTCCGTAGCTAAGGACGATCTAGGCCAACTCTGCACCGCCTCTATCTTCTTTGGGTCAACCTGAATACCATCGCTGGATACCATGTGTCCCAAAAAAGCCACAGACCCAAGCCAGAACTCACACTTGGAGAACTTTGCATAAAGCCTCTCCTCCCTCAATCTCTGCAATACCACTCTCAAATGTTAAGCATGCTCCTCCTGGCTACGCGAGTGCACCAGGATGTCATTAATAGACACAATCACAAATGAATCTAGATACGGCCGGAACACGCTGTTCATCAAATGCATGAACGCGGATGGGGCATTAGTCAGCCCAAAAGACATAACTAGGAACTCATAATGTCCATATCTCATCCTAAAAGCTGTCTTCATAATATCAGAATCCCTAATCTTCAGCTGGTGATAGCCTGAACGAAGATCAATCTTCGAGAATACCCTCGCTCCCTGGAGCTGATCAAACAAATCATCACTGCGCGGTAGTGGATACTTGTTCTTCAGTGTCACCTTGTTCAACTACCTGTAGTTAATGCACATCCTCATTGTGCCATCTTTCTTCTTCACAAATAAGACCGGTGCACCCCACGGTGACACACTCGGGCGAATGAACCCCTTATCTAGGAGTTCCTGAAGCTGCTCCTTCAATTCCTTTAACTCAGCTGGTGCCATACGATAGGGAGGAATAGAGATGGGCTGAGTGCTCGGTACCAGAACAATACCGAAATCAATGTCCCTATCCGGTGGCATACCCGACAGGTCTGCTGGAAACACATCTGGGAAATCCCTCACAACGGGCACAAAATCAAGACTAGAAGTCTCAGCTCCAACATCTATCACGAAATCCAAGTACGATAAACAACCTTTCCCAACCATCCACTGGGCCTTTAGGAAAGAGATCACCCTGTTGGGAATATAATCGGTCGAACCTCGCCACTCGATCCTCAGAACACCCGAAATGGCCAACGTAACTATCTTGGCATGACAGTCCGGAATAGCATGGTACGGGGATAGCCAATCCATACCTAGAATCACGTCAAAGTCTACCATACCCAACAACAACAAATCAACTCGGGTCTCCAGAACCCCAACAGTAAAAAGACAAGATCGATATACGTGATCTACAATAATAGTATTACCCACTAGGGTAGATACATGAACAGGCAAGGAAAGATAACCACGGGTCGTACCCAGATAATGGGCAAAATATGAAGACACATAAGAGTATGTAGACCCGGGATCAAATAAAATAGAAGCATCCCTGTGGCAGACTGAGATAATACATGTGATAACAGCATCAGATGTAGTGGCGTCCCTCTTGTCTGGGATAGCATAGAACCGAGCCTGACCACCACTAGATCGATCTCCGCCCCTCAGGCGGCCCCTAGCTGTCTGAACCCCACCCCTACTTGATTGGGATGGTGCTAAAGTAGATGGAGTAGAAGAGGAGAGCTGATCCCTCTGCTGAGACCGACCACCACGAAGCCGAGGACAATGTCTCCTCATGTGGCCAAACTCGCCGCACTCATAGCAACTACCCAGTGCTGGAGAAGGGGACTAAAGGGAACCCCTCGCTGCAGATGAACCCTGGGCTGAAGAGGCAGGAGTAGAACTTTGAGCTGGAAGGGCACTGAGTAAAGACTGGCCCTGCTGAAATCCCTGACGGCCATGGCCTGAAGAAGCCCCACTATACTCTGGGCGACCTGTCTGAGGAGGCCTGAAAGAACGACCTCTTCCCTGCTGGAACTGGCCCCTAGACGGAGCACCACTGAAGCTACCTGAACCTCAAGGACTCTTGGCCTCCGTCTCCTCACGCTCCCAACAAAGATCTATCTCAATCTGTCGAGCCATATCAACTACCTCCTCAAATAAAGCTGCTACAACCCTCTCCCTAGTCATCAAAATGCGAATCGGATAGTTGATTCCATCCACGAACCTCTTAATCCTCTCCCGATCTATCGAGATCATCCAAGTAGCATGTCTAGCCAACTGCGTGAACCTCAACTCATACTGGGTCACAGTCATGTCACCCTGGATCAACCACTCAAACTGTCGACGCAGCTCCTCCCTACGAGACTGCGGCACATAGTTCTCCAGAAAGAGAGTGGAGAACTGCTGTCAAGTAAGGGGTGCTGCTCCCGCAGGCCTACGCCTCTCAAACTCCTCCCACCATGTAAATGCAGGCCATGAGAACTGGAAGGTAGTAAAAGCCACTCCACTCAACTCTAAGATCCCTGCCATGCGAAGCATCCGCTGTTACTTGTCTCAAAATCCCTGGGCACCCTCGCCCTCAGTACCGCCGAACGTCGGAGGCTGAAGTCTACCAAACCTCTCTAGTCGACGCTGCTCGTCGTCTGGCATCACTGGGAGCACATACGCTGGAGCTGGTGCGACTGGCGCAATTGGAGCAACAGGTGCAACTGGCTGAGCTGGGGATGCTCCTGGTGTCTGTAATCCATGTACAACCTGCTCGGGTGTGCGAGCTGCGGGGGTCTAATAGCCACCCCCGATCTGAGAAGTAGCTGCGGCAGTAGTGGCTGAGACTGCCTGATCCAGACCAGTGCAGACAAATAAGATCTGAGCTAAAGCCTCCTGAAGACCAGGAATCGCGATGGGCACTGCCGGTGCCTGAACGGGTGCTGCTGGAGCATCTACAGCTGGAGGCTGGTCCTGAATGGGGGCAACTGGTGCTGCCCCTACTGCTCTGCCTCGACCACGACCACGGCCGCGTCCACGGCCTTTAGCGGGTGGCAATGGTGGTCGTCCGCCACGTTCGGTAGCACGAGTTCTCGCCATCTGCGAGAGAATAGAATACAGAAGTTTAGTTCTCAGAACAATAAGGTCGCACGACAAGAGTTCAAGAATATGAAGTGTTTCCTAAAGGTTCTGCAGCCTCTCGAGGATAAATACAGACGTCTCCGTACCGATCCACGAGACTTTACTAATAGGCTCATGACTCATGAGGCCTAGTAACCTAGGCTCTGATACCAACTTGTCACGACCCCAATCCCGGTCGTGATGGCACCCAAAACAATTGCTAGGCAAGTCCGACCATTTAACACCCTCAATCCGAGCATGAAGCTCAACACCAATGAATTAACTATTTATAATAGATAACAAGGCTTAATAATTCAACTGATAGATAGAAACAATATTGAGAATCATGATAACACAAATAAAACTCCCAAAGACCTGGGGTCACGAGTCTAGAGCCTCAAATAACACAGAGTGATAAACATTCAGTAATACTGATGTTCTAAAAATGCGGAAAGATAAAAGGGATATGGGAGTAGCCAGGTCCTGCGGACGTCAGGCAGCTACCTCGACAACTCCTGAAAGCTCTGGAAGCAGCAAACAGCTCGAATAAGCTCCCGGAACACCTGAATCTGCACACATGGTGCGGGGAGTAAAGTGAGTACTTCCAACTCGGTGGTAATAGACATATATAATAGTTGACGGTAAGAAATCCCAAAATATTACAATGCAAAGCTATAACCAATAATTTTACACATTTAACGGTGGAACATCATCTGGTAATAACAAGTAAATAGATAGATAACGATGCATGAATGCAATGCAGTGCACATGACCGCTGCGGCGCGCAGGCCGATCCATTTGGGTACCCGCGCTCACTTTGGGGGTTCAGACTCCGGAGGGGCTCCTATAGCCCAAGCACAATATCATCGTAACATTCACTGCGGCGTGCAACCCGATCCACAATCAGTCCAGTTATATGCATGCAAGCCACACGGGCACAGTCAAACTTACCATTTTCAGTTCCAATTATCAGATATTATAGATTTAGTGTTTAAAACTTTAGAAATTTGCTAGTCATTTTGAGACAATGTTTAACTCAGGACTGATATCATGAAAACATGCTAACATCATGGAAACAGTGATAATAATCCCTAAGGGATCCAAATAATCGGCATACAGCCCAAACATATTCATAACAATCCAAGTAGGATGTTTACCAACCAATTTATCACCAATAACACAGTATGAATAACACTCGGTTGGACTAAGCCATAGTCCCCAATCACAAACGACCCCGCACTTGCCGTAGAGTGCGTGTCTCGCCTCAATATAGCATCACAATGTGATATACCGGGGTTTCAAACCCTCAGGTCATCATCTACATCTATTACTCACCTCAAACCGTCCACAAGACTAGTCCGCTATGCCTTTTCTTCTCGAATCCACCTCCTCGCGCATCGAATATGGCCAAAACCACAACGAATACATTACAACAGGCTAAAGAAACATAACCCAATCAAAAGAACTCGAAAAAAAAACCCCAAAAATCTTGAAGTTGGCAAAACCCGAGCCCCGGGCCTGCTCGTCGAAAAATTACAAAATTCACATCACCGGATTCCTCGTCTCGCCACGAGTCCGTACATATAAAATTCATCAAAGTCGGAGTTCAAATGCCCGTTCGAATTCCAAATATACATTCCAAAAACCAAGCCCTAGTTCTTCAATTTTCACCCACTTTTCCAAGAATTAAAGGTAGATTATTTGATAAAATAGCGTTTCTAGGTCACGAGACTTACCCCCAATCGATTCCCGTCAAAACTCTCTTCAATCTCTACTAAAAAGCTCTTGAAATGGTTCAAAAATGGAGGAAATATGAAATGGGTCGCGGATGAAATAATATAAAAACCGCTCTGGACGCCTAGTTTTTCCTTCTATGCGAACACAAGACCTCTATCGCGAACGCGATGACCCAGAACCACAACTCTTCACGAAAGCGGTCCTACTCACGCGAACGTGATGATCAATTTTGTTCTGCAACTAGTGCTGAAAATCTGCAACACACCAAGTCCAAAAATCCTTCCGTTGATCAGCCGGAATCACCCCGAGGCCCCCGGGACCTCAACCAAAAACACCAACCTATTCCAAAACATCATACAAACTTGCTCCAATCATCGAAACACATCAAACAACACAAAAATCATCAATTCACCATAGATTCAAGCCTAAGTTTATTAAATTCTTCCAAAACTCACATTTGATCAAAAACCCGACCAAACGATGTCCGAATGACCTGAAATTTTGCACACATATCCAAAATCACTTAACGGATCTACAGAAACTCTCGGAATTCCATTTTGACCCCCAGATCGAAATCTCACCTATCAACCGAAATCTACCAAAATTTAAACTTCGCCAATTTAAGCCTAATTCTACACCGGACCTCCGAATTCAATTCCGATCGCACTCCTAAGTCACAAATCATCCCCCGAAGCTAACCGAACCACCAGAATTCCCATCCGAGCCCTCTAACTATATAGTTAACTTCCGGTTGACTTTTCCAAAACAAGCTTCCTTCTAAGAGGTAATTGCCTCATTTCCATCTAAAACCATTTCAATTCTATCCGATCCATTCAAATACTGATATTGAAACATAGAGCAACATGATATGGGGGAAACAGGGAGGTAACTCACATGGCGATGGGCTGGGTTGTCACATTGATCTTGAAGTACCATATCTCAGTGCAACTGATGCACTAATGTATCTTGCTAACACTACAAGGCGTGACATAACATTTTCAGTTAATGTCTTAGCAAGATGTAGCTCTACTCCTACAAGGAGACATTGGAGTGAAATCAAACACATATTGTGTTATCTAAATGGGACTACCAATGTGAGCTTATTTTATGGCAATAATTGCAATCCCGATCTTGTTGGTTATGCCGATGCAGGGTATTTATCTTAAACGCACAAGGCTTGATCATAAACATGCTATCTGTTTACATGGGGAGGCATTGCCATATCTTGGTGATCGACTAAGCAATCAATCGTGGATACTTCATCTAATCATGCTGAGATAATTTCTATTCATGAAGAAAGTTTAGAAATGATGTCTATAATACATCTTATTCGAGAAAAATGTGGTTTGAAGTGTTGCAAACTACACATAATTTTGCATGAAGACAATACAACATGCACAGCCCAATTGAATGAAGAATTCATAAAAAGGATCTAGGGCAAAGAACATTTCACCACTATTATTTTTCATACATGATCTTCAAAAGAACGGTGATATCAATGTGCAGATTTGTTCAAGCGATAATATAGCTGATTTGTTCACCAAATCTCTACCGACGTCAACCTTGAAAAACTAGTGTACAAGATTGGGATGTGAATGATCAAGGATTTGAATTGATGCTCTCATCATGGAGAGTTAATACGCGTTGTATTATTTTTCCATTACAAGGTTTTGTCCCACTGGGTTTTCCTTGCAAGGTTTTTAACGAGGCAACCAAAAGGCGTATTTTTAAACATGTGTACTCTTTTTCCTTCACTAGGATTTTTTCCTAGTAAGGTTTTAACGAGGCACATTATCTATGGATATCCAATGGGGAGTGTTATGATAAATATCAAATTATGGTGGATGTCTACTCTTCTTCCATGATCTTCATCTCAAATGTTTAATGACATAGTCAATGACATATTTAGTATGTTCAATGACATATTCCATGACATATTTTCTTCACTTTTTATGCCTATATAAAGGCCTTGTAATAGATAGGAAAATACACATAATTAAAGAAAAAAATCTCTTCCTTCTCTCTATCTCTATTTCTTGTTCATGTTTTACAAAATTGCTTTTATTTCTTATTCATGTTACTAAATTGCTTTTATTTTATAATAGTATTGAATTAGTAATGCGTATTGTATTTGTATTTATTCTTGTAATAGTGTTGAGTTAGCACCTTAGCTAGTGATTAGTATTGCAATAGGTTAGTGATAGTTGTATATATAGTGAACAATGTTGGACATATTAGCAATTAATGTTCATATTCTCAGTTTAACCGACCTTGACAACTCTCTAACATCTCTTCTTCTTCTTCTTCTTCTTCTTCTTCTTCTTCTTCTTCTTCTTCTTCTTCTTCTTCTTCTTCTTCTTCTTCTTCTTCTTCTTCTTCTTCTTCTTCTCTCTCTTCGAGAAGCTTTTGTGTCCTCCATTGGAGGTGATTCGAGCTCTTTTCACTCGAAATTTCGACATGGTATCAGAGCGGAGGTCCGATCAATGACCACGCTTCATCTCTCTACTGTTTTTTATCATCAAAGTGATCTAGGGTTTCGTTTGACTTTCTTCAACAATCACAATTTGGGGAAAAATTAAATCGGACACATGCAGTGATGATTCGTCGGCGAATCGAAGAAATCTCGAGTATACGAAGACTTATTCAACTATTTTTCATGAATCTCTCACAACATTTCCATAGCGGTTACAGATCAAACTGATGAAGCTACCACAACGGCGGCAGCGACACAGACGACAATCGATACTGGCAGCCTTCTTTATATACACCCTTCCAATAACCTGGGTTCCACTCTGGTTCCAGTTTCTTTTTATGGCATTTGATATCATTCCTGGAGGAGGAGTGTGCTCAGAGCCCTTTCAGTGAAGAACAAGTTAGGTTTCATTAGTGGAGATACTGGGAAACCTAATTTAACGCCTCTATTCTTTCGTTAATGGGAAAGGTAAGGTGATATGGTCACCTAGTGGATCTTAAATTTCATTGTCAAAAGACATAACTAACAGTGTTGAGTATGTAAACGATTCTATTGATTTGTGGAAGGACCTTTGAGGATCGATACGATAAGACGAACGGGGCTAAGTTGTACCAAATTCAGAAAGAAATCAACGATTTGAGTCAGGGTGTACTTGATATCACCGGCTACTACATGAAGATGAAGAAACTCTGGGAAGAATTGAGCACTCTCAGTGTCAAAGCCCATTGCAGTTGTGTATGTACTTGTGCAGCGAAAGAGAACATGCATAAGGCAGAACAAGATAGGAGGTCGATACAATTCTTTTTGGGGCTCAACGAAGTGTACACGGTTGTTCGAGGAAGCATACTTATGATGAACCCCTTGCCAAATATGGCACATGCATTTGTTCTCCTAATACAGGAGGAGAAATAGAGAGAATTTAGGTCAAGGAACCAACTGAATATCAATCCACATCACTAAATGTCAACCTAGGAGGAAAAAATTTCAATATAAACTATTCGACTGGAACTGGAAATCAAGTTAACTACTCTGGTGGAACTGGAAATCAAGCTGCAAACAATAGACCTCGACCATTTTATGATTATTGTAAATGACAAGGTCACACTAAGGACAAGTGATACAAGCTCCATGGATATCCTCAAGGTTTCAATCAAGGGCCACAACAACAGTACAGACAAGGGTACAATAACGTTACAAGGTTCAACAAGGGAAGAAATGTCATGTCAAAAGCAGTCATAAATGTAGAAGAAGGAGAAAAGCTGGAACTTCACGGAGAAAGTCAAGGTCAGAATGTCAGTCTTACAATGGAACAGTATGGAAAAATTGTTAGCTTGTTGCAACACTTTCAGACAGGAAACATTGGAGAGAGCTCATCTAGTGTAAACATGATTAGTGGAGCATCAACGAGTTTTGCATGTATGATTGCTTGCACTTCTTCAATTGATTTTGATAATCCATCATGCAAGTGTTTTAGTGCAAAGGCTGACTTATGCAAATTAGATTCTGGGGCATCACACCATATGACTTTTAATAAAACTCACTTGCAAAACATAGTAAGCCTACCATATCCTCTATTGGTTAAACTTCCAAATGGTTACAAAGTCAAAGTAACTGAAAATGGAAATGTATTAGTAACACCTGAAATTGTCCTATATAGTGTCTTGTTCATTCCATCTTTTAAATTTAACCTAGTGTCCATTCGTTCCCTAGCAGTTCATTGAAATTCAATGCATCATTCTTAGACACCTTATGTCTACCGAAGGCCCCTTCACTGAAGAGGCCTCTGGAGATTGGTAAGTTGTTGGATGGATTGTACTTCCTTTGTTCCAAGTTCCTGAAGAAAGGTAGTCTCAAACAAAGCTATGATTCTTCTGGTTTTTTTAATTCACACTGATGATGTAAATACTGTGCACTGTCTATCCCACTCTTACAATTGTAAATAGTTCCATCAGCAACCGTTAAAATAAAGACGGTGATTCTAGTTTGTTTTTTGATTCATCTCCTACTGTTAATGTAGATGTGTTGTGCCATTTCAGACTTGGTCATGTACACTTTAGTAAAATGAGAGGAATTCCTACTATACCTGCAACCTTTTCTATTAAACAACCTTTCATATGCAATATCTTCCCCATGGCAAGACAATCTAGACTCTCTTTTCCCCAAAGAACAATTGAAACTACTGAAATCTTTGAAGTACTCCGTGTAGATTTGTGGGGACCCTATTATCTTGTCACACCTCCTTTTTACACTACTTTACTTACTACACCCTGGGAAGGGATATAATAAAGAAAGGAGTTTTTCCAATTTAAGGACAATCGGAACGGGATTTAGTTTATTAATTATTCAGAGTCGCCACTTGGGAGATTAATGGTGCCCCAAGTCACCGGTTTTAATCTCGAACCGAGGAAAAATATGACTCTGTATTACAGTCGCGAACCAGAAATCCGGGTAAGGAATTCTGTTAACACGGGAGAAGGTGTTAGGCACTCCCGAGTTCCGTGGTTCTAGCACGGTCGCTCAACTGTTGTATTTGTTTTTATCTGATTCCTATATATGTTCCACTTTTATATGCTTTTTATTGATATTCCGCTTTATTATTTAAAGAATTACAACGTCGTGAAAATGTATTTTCGGACCACGTCGTACCAGTACGCTCGTGTCTTTTAACACATTTTAACTTCGTTGAGACTTGGATTTGGATTACATAAATGTGCATCCGTATTAAGAAGGTAATATTATTATAAATCGTGCCTAGATTATCTACGTCTTGTTAACTTTGGGAAAGTCCGTGAAGTTTACTAAACGGTCCTTCCAAATCTAAGGTTTTTATAACAATTATTTGAGGGCCCCGCAATTGTGTATTTAATGTGGCGAGGCTCATCTCATTTTTAT
>MU780899.1:20863-38024 GCA_026770625.1 Nicotiana glauca
CACATCATACTTAAATTGATATGGATAAACCAATTATGCCAACTGAATAAATTATCAATATTGATAAACTTCAAATTTACACCATGACGTGTGCAATTATCAATAAACTTCAAGTTTATTATGATATGGGTTTTTATATCAATAAATATCCACTTTAGTATGGTATTGTATTATTTGTGTAGTACAAACTGGAGAATAAAGCAGGTAGCTTTTCACATACATATTATCCCGCTACAAGTTGTAGTAATATAAGATATTAAGTCTTTCCTTTATTTATAGTCTCAATATAATCAACCGCTTGCGCGTATACTTTGGAAACTGAATAAGTTTATTTGAGACTTACTACAACGCAATACCTTATTGGTAATCAATTGTGTTTCTCCAAAATAATATAATTGGCTCTTGCAGAGTTCTCAATTAATTTTGTAGTACAGCATATTCATCAACATCCATATGGTGAATCTCTTTTAAGGAGAAAGTTATACCATTATGGTCATGGTCAAAATTATATGCAAGATATGTTTCTGGCATTACTTTGTCTTTTAATAATCACAATGCCACAATATTTTGGCATACAATAAGTACATGACCATTTATGCCATAATAATGACATTATTTTCTTATATCATCTCAAACCTCCTTCTAGAGGTGAGTGTGGTATATTCACCACCACTAGCACGTTCATATTCTTCTAAGAATGAATATGCATTCATAAATCAGATGTTGTCACATTCACATCATGAATGGACCATAATCATCTATATGTGCTTTACAAAATCTCATATCAAATCGTTGACAAATATTATTTTCACAAAGTAAAGGATTATTTTGAGAATCCTTATTGTTCTCATTACCACAATGATGACGATTATAATTTCGTCTATTTCCACGTCCACACCCATTGATACATTCATAGTAATAATTTTGTCTTCTTTCAGACTTATCACATACTGCTATCACATTCTCTAAAGAGAATGAGAATAGAGCAAATTCAATGGGACGAGTTTTCAATTCTTTGCCCACAATCATATATGAATTTGATCATGCCAAGGCATAGAAAATTTACCACTTTGGGTGGTTATAATTTCTTTCAAACTCCATTAGAGTTGCAATCAAAATTTATCATCGTTGCTTGTATTTAAAATTAAATTATAGAATGTCAAGAATTTGAAAGAGAAAAGTAAAATACTTACCTTAAATCTAGAATTTAATCACGAAGGAAGTTCATAGAAGAATTGACAATCATTATGCTCAATGCCAAAGCTTCTACTCAATTAGTTAGAGTCTCTGTGCTGATAACGTGTTATAAAACAATAAAAGAAAAAGAAAAGTATTGCAAAGAAAAGTAGGGAGAGAGAATTCTTATTGATATGAGATGAATTACGATGGAATAGAACCCTCTATTTATAGGGAGATGGTGACTTAGCCACCAAGTAATAAACCCTAAAATCTCTCTAATGTGAACATTCACCATAAATAAAATTCTATTTATAACAACTAATATAATATATATTTGGAAGAATTTTTGAAAAAATAATCTCCACATAACTAAAAATAACGTTTTATTGGTCGTATAATTAACCTCAAGTAAAACAGAAAGCTTTAAAATTTATATACTAGTTTTTAGAATAATTGGAACTTAAAAAGCAAATGCCTTGTAATTTAAAACGATAGGCAGAAAGAAACTCAAGTGTCAATAGCATATGTTTTGCATGCTTTGAATCGTACTAATATTTAACCACAATTTTAATAGAAGATGGCTCTACGAATACAGGTATCGTTTGGTAGGAGGTATTAGAAAAAATAATGCAAGCATTAGCTCTATGCACTATTAATACTTTTTTTGATACATTTTTTCAATTTGTGTATAACTAATACTTGTATTAGTTATACATCATATATGGCATTATCCTATGCATAAGTAATGCATAGAAAACCATGGCATTATTAATAGGGAATTTTTCATAAAGCACCATCTTTTTGGTCTAATTAGTCTTTTATAGATACCTTTTGCTATATTACGTGTTATAGATACCTTTTATGTTTTTATACAATGTATTTCATGTATTTAAGCTGTTGTATTCATTAATACAACAAAAAATATAGGCGTAAAATCTGGAATTCCAGCTAAGTTTGACATGTATTTAGCTGTATTCAAGTGACATTAACATTAAATACAGTAACGTATCTGCGCTAAAAACGGAAGGAAATAAAATCACATGATATTTTCCTAATTTAACTCAACGAACTAAAACGATCCCTCATTAATCTGTATTTGAAAGATACATAATAAAGATTATAACTAAATAAAGAGAAATACATATGAATAATACAGTTGAATACAACAAAATACACCTTAATTCATCTGAATAAAATACTTGAATACAATAAAAATACAACTGAATACAGCTGAATAAACTCTTGAATGCAACAAAATGCAACTAATTTCTGCTGAATAAAATAGTTGAATATAACTAACTACAACTGAATACAGTTGTATAAAACACTTGAATACAGCTAACTACTGCTGAATAAAATAGTTAAATACAATTGATTAAACCTGAATACAAGTAAATACAGCTGAAGAATACATTCGAATACAACTGAATACAAATAGGTGATTTGGCGATCTAGAGAGAGAAACCGCCCTATGGCTTCGCCGGCCGGCGGCCAGCCATTAATCCCGGCTGGTCAGCCCCCTAACACATCTACAAAACCCCCAGCCTTGGAAGTTCTGGTGCAAGAAATCGCAGTCGAAAATCAGACAAGATGTTACCAATACAGACGCCGCAATTGATTAGGATTGGATCTCATTCTATGTCTACGTCGTTTGGTCATGATGAATCTCCGACCAAACATTCATCCAGCTGGTGCATGCACGAATCGGACCTCCGAGATCCAGCTGTACTTCCCAAGAAGAACAAAAACGAGTCAAAGAAGCCGAAGCCGGCGAAGCTAAAAGAGAGAAACTAGGATTTGCGGGAGAAGAGAGTCTAGTTGTATGCAAACAGAGAGAGATTGGTAATTATGTGAGAGAAAATACAAAAAGGGAAAGAGAAAAATAATATTTAGCATATATGGTGCCTTAATTGTAGGATGTAACTATATTTAGATTTTTTGCTATAAAGGATAAAAGGTATTTATAGGATGTAATATTTTAAAATGGTATTTATTTAAAATAAATAGGGTACTAAGGTTTTCTATAGGGCGTAAAAATTCCTTAGTAATACCAAGGCTTTAATGCATGCATTAGCATGGTTAAAGACAAAATTGTCCTTAAAGTCCCTTAAAGCTAGAAAATATGGAGGATACTTTTGTAAGCAACTATTTTTCTTAAAAATTATGCAATGCATTATAATTTTAATACACCACACCAAACAATAGATAAAAAATAATATTTGCATAGCTAATGCTTGCATTACTAACACATGCATTACTAATCCATGCATTATTAATACACCTTATTCCTCACTATTCTTATACACTCTACTAAACGACCCCTAAATGTAAAAGTCAATAATGCATTTAGCAGCAATAAAAAGTCATTGCGTACAAACGAAGAGTTTGAGGTCACTTTCATTTGATAATAATTAAATAATAATTGAATTATATTTACTGATAATTTAAACAAGTTTTATACTAATATTATGATAGAAATGTTGAGCCCAGTGGCGGACGCAGGATTTGAAAGTTAAGGGTGCACTTTTTCTTTCAACTATGGTTTGCTTTGTATATGAGGTATCACTACTAATAGGAGTGTACATAGGACGAGTTGGTTCGGGTTTTTCAATTACCAAACCAAATATATCGGATTTTTAAATCTATAAACCAAACCAAACCAACAAAAGTCGGATTTTTTAATCTCGGTTTTTTTCGGGTTTCTCGAGTTTTTTCCGACAAAATCTTCATAGTATAAAACATATACTTGTGCTCTAATATTTCTTAGGTCCTAGTAGGATAAAAGTATATAAGATGTTGTCTAATAAAATAATATAAAATAATGTGAGATGAGTCATGATTATACTAAAATACTCAAGAAATCCCATAAAATAAATATTGCTAATTAATAAGTCATAACAAAATAAATATGATCTAAAAGTACTAATTAAGTCATGCTAAAATAAATACGGCTAATAAGTACTAAGTATTAATTACTTGACTAAATAATATCTAAAGTAAGTTATACGTTTTCACTATCTAAACCAATGCAAAACTAAAAAAATAAATATCCAATACTATTGTCATTCTTAGTATTTAATTGAATTTTTTATTAGCATTAATATTGATTTGATTTTGCTTTGGGCTTTATTTGAGTTACTGACTTTTATGGGTTATAAAACATATTTGATTTTTCAAAAATTCTAAGTCTAAGCTTGAAATAATACGCTAAAAGAGAGAACTATCAAAAAGTTTAAAAAATATTTATAAATTACATTATAATTATATTCTTATATATAAAATATTTTTAAAACTTGTATACACGTAATGTTGGGGTTAGTTTGGTTTCGGTTTGACTTTTTTAAAGTGAAAACCAAACCAAACCAAATCAATTGTGGTCGAATTTTTTTTTCTAAAACCAAATCATAATCGGATTTTTTTTCCTCGGTTTGATTCAAATTATCGATTTAGTGTAGTTTGTTGGTTTATTTTGTACACCCCTAACTACTAATATATCAATTTTTAAAAAAAAACTGTATTCATGAAAAAATTGTCAAACTTTAATAACATAGATCTGCCTCTGGCTGGGACAGAGTACTTAACCTATTCTACGAGTTGTCAATGTCATGCTTACTATAGAGATATAAAAGACAATTAATAAGCCAATCCAATATATAAAAGTTAACCTTAATTTAAAAAAATCACATGTTTTGTCTGCTTACCTATTTTCCAAAACCATCAACTTTTGATAGAGTTAATATATAGGAAACGGAAATTTCCGTTCACCATTTGTGAACAAACAAAGGCAAGAATCCGTTAAAGGGATGACAATGACACAACACTTGAACATCACTCTTCATGTTGTTGATATATCATAGACTTGTGCTGAGGCTAGAATTTAAAGCATATATCTTTAGAATTAAGTTATTAATTTTTAAATCAATAATTTTAAAATACTCAGTGGATCGGATTTTTTTAATATAAATCAAGAATATGGATCCAAATTTACGGCCGAATCTAAATCAAACATCACTCTGCCCCTGGACTTTGTGTGTGGTCGTTTTCCTTCTGGAAGAATCAAAGAATCTATTTGTTATATAATTTCCATCTGTGGGCAACAGATGACCGTAACAGACACTCATACTTCTCTTTAATTCTTTTACCTCCAAAAAAGAGGGATACAATTTTATCCAAACAAAGGGCTAAACTCAAAAGCAAGTAATCTATGGTCCTCCACCCTTCCCACGCCTAATTGAACTCAAATCTCAGCATACTTCTAGAAGCTCGAATCAGCATTTCACGTACGTCTTACCATTTGAATGGAGAAAATAATTTTGAATAGGAGTGTTTATAAAAATCCGAAAAATCAAATCAAATCGAAAATAAAACCGAATCGATCAAAAAATCGATACTTTTTGGTTTGTTTTTGGTTTTGAATTTTAAAAACCGATCAAATTTGGTTTGGTTTGGTTTTAATCAGAAAAAAACCGAACCAAACTAACTATATGAGTAGCTATTTTAAATTTATTATTATACCTCTATATATGTATATTTTTATACAAAGTTTCAAAAATTAGTCAGAAGCAGCACGCATAGGAAAGAGCAGTACTTGAGTTATTCAATTCGGTATCGCCTTCTCTCATCGTTAAAGGCGTCGCAAGGCACCCGTCCCCAAGGCAAGCATTCCAACCAAGCCAAGCAGTGATAGAACTTGAGCATCTTGCAAGGGCATCTGCTTGTCTATCTTTTTTTTGTTGGACTTCAAGCTGCTTTGACATATCGGGTGCAGGATGTGCTTCTATGCTCTTACCGAATTTTCTGACATTTTCTATAATATTTAGTGTTGTAAGATGTTGTAATAAATGTTATTCTTGAAATATTAATAGTTTACACTTTTAGTATAGTTCTTTACCTTTACATTCTAGTTTGATTGATAATTTTCTTTTGCTAATTGTAAGAATCCATTCCGTGTTAAAAATATTATATTTTTAATTGAGTCCTTAAATTATTCATCATTATTTGATTCAATTATCATCAATATATCTTGGTAAATAATAGATTTCTCAAAGGACAATTGATTTGATAGTGTTACGTAGAAAATATGATCGCCGGAATATGTGTTTGGTAGTATATGTCTTATAGTTAAGAAAAAAAGCCAGGTTTTATTTTACTTGGGCTAAAGACTGTCCCCTCTGCTCTTCGGGGAAAAGTCGCTTCCTTTTTTCAGGAACTTTTCCGCAACTCCTTATCACTAACCCAAAACCCGACAAAATCCAACATATCGAATCGAGAAAAAACCGACTTAATTGGTTTGGTTTGATTCTAATATATAAAAAATTGAATTACTGGGTTCAGTTTCTTTTAAGAAAAAAATCAATCTAAACGGAACCATGTACACCCATAATTTTGAAGATATTTGCTGTTTATTTTTAGATTTTTGCATGTAAAAATAATAATTTTTGAAAATTTTGACATGAAACTAAGGCCCCGTTTGGCCATGAGTTTTGGCAAAATAAATTTGGGATTTATTTTCAGAACTCATGTTTGGCCATAAATTTTCCCCATATTTTGACCAAATCCCAAATCCCAAAATTAGCTATTGAGCTGATTTTTTGCCAAAATTCCAAAACTTTGGAATTATATACATATTTTTTCAAAAAAAGTTGGAAAATATATTTTTAGCGTTGAATTAAATTTTCTTAGTTAGCATTAGTATTGATGTAAAGTTTATTTGAATTACTACCTGTATGAACTATAACATTATTGGACCATTCAAGAATGTTAATTCCAAACTTGAAACAATATGTTTAAAGATAAAACTGTAAAAAAGTTTAAGAAATATTTATGAATTGTATTAAAAATAAATATTTATATGTATAAAATATCTGTAAAAATTGAATAAATGTAATATCGGGTTGGTTTAGTTTCGGTTTAACTTTTTTTAGTTAAAACCAAGCCAAACCAAACCAATTATGATCGGGTTATTTTTTCCAACTACAAACCAAGTCAAATCAACCCATAATCGGATTTTTTTTTCCGGTTTAACTCGAATTATTAGTTTGATACGGTTTATCGTTTTTCTTTGTACTCCCGTACCACCAACCACTTCATCCAATAAAAGATATCGATGACAACCACTTTCATCGACTGCATCCATGTTCCAGCCTAGTAAGCTTAATGTACGGAACAAGAGGCTTTTACTCCAATCAAAACTGGGAGACACACCAGTGTCCTTATGACGCAAACTTAACTCTTCAATATCTGAGCGAGCAAAGCTATATTTTAAGCAAAACAACTGGGTGAAGGCTTTTCCTTTTGCCTTCTTTCTAGGAAAATAAGATAAGTGTTAGGCAATTACCAAAACTATACTTTGTACTAGGGGTATTTATAAAAACCCGAAAAATCGAACCAAACCGACCAAAAAAATCGATACTTTTTGGTTTGGTTTGATTTTGGTTTTGAATTTTAAAAACCGACCAAATTTGATTTGGTTTTGATTTTAATCAGAAAAAAACCGAACCAACCCGACTATAAGAGTAGCTATTTCAAATTTATTATTAAAACTATAAATATGGATATTGTTATACAAAGTTTAAAAAAAATTATAGTAAATGTTAATAGTTTGCACTTTTAATATAGTTCTTTACCTTTACATTCTAGTTTGATTGGTAGTTTTCTTTTATTTAGTGTAAGAATCCATTTCGTGTTAAAAATAACATATTTTTAATTGACTCCTTAAATTATTCATCACTATTTGATTCAATTATCATCAATATATTTCGGTAAATAATAGATTTCTCAAAGAACAATTGATTTGATAGTGTTACATTGAAAATGTGATCGCCGAAATATGTGTTTGGTAGTGTATATCTTATATTTAAGAAAAAATCGACAAATAACCGAAAAAACCAAAAAACCGATTTATTTGATTTGGTTCTAATATTTAAAAAACTGACTTACTTGGTTTGGTTGTTTTTCGGAAAAAATCGATCCAAACCGAACTATGAACATTCCTACTTTGTACTATCGTGTCGACAGAAGAGCATAATTTTCCTATTACTGTATTTTTCGTATTTGGAGTTTTTCCAGTTCTCTTCATCGATTAGTTGTTATGTAGTCATTCTTCATGTTGTCACAATTGTGTATCTCATTATCGAATAAGGCCACAAGTTAATCTTAATAGCTCAGTCGGTTGACTACCTAAATTTTCACCTTGTGAGGTGTTCGTTTTTCCATCTTGTAATTCCCTTCCCCTACCCTCTACATCTAACTTCAAAAAGAAGAATAACGCCATGTGATAAAAGAAAAAAGAACCTGTTGTAATCTGTTATGGTTTGTGCGAAAATGATGAAGTTGGATCAATATATATCCCTCCTCTATAGAGCAACAGACAAATGATATTTTCGTTTAAAGGATGTTTAACAAAAATAAACTGAAAAAAGAGAGGTCGTTGAAAGCTTTTCAGGGACCCATCTAAAAATATCACAGATTCTTTCTGCGAATAATAAAATCTACTTTCCTGTTAGATTTATCCATTTAATTTTAAATGAGGCAGTTCGTACAAGTTAATGATGCTCCAGTGGACTGAAAAGTACGTAAAGCTAAAGATATTGCGACGTGTTCGGTGTTGAGAGTTGTACCAACGGAGAATATCTACAGAGCATTTAAATTCAGCGGGTTCCAAAGAAATCAATTGGATCCACCAATGGAAACTTGAAAATACAAGTCAGCATATACTTAAAAGGCAAATAAATAAACAAAATTCCCACACAAAAAGAAAACAGCTGCACAATATTTCTGGGTTCTGGCCCTTTACCATTAGTTTCCTAAAAGGGAAACAAAGAAACCCAAGCCACAAGAACCTGAGATTCAAAAATAAGGTAAAAGAACTTATTTCTTCAATTTTAAAAAGCAACAATCAAAGCATGGCGTTTAGATCTCTGATATCTTACCATATATTCAAACAGATAACTGCCACCTGTCAAGCTGCAGTGTATCTCTGAAAGCGAAGCAGCATGAGCAGGCGTTAGTTATGTTAACCTGCGATTGGCTATTGCAAACTCCAACTATGAACACAGGTTCTGAAGAGGAAAAAAAAACATTCTATGGATTAATGTAAGATATAATATTGCTAAACAGAGAGCATAGTGCTACATCACAAAAAACATAATGACTTCTTTCAAGTTCAAAGTATCAGTTGAACTTTCACCTCGTTGGGTGAAGGTTCAATTTCCCAGCTTATAATCCCCTTCTCCATTTTCCCTTCCCCTACCCCGTGTGTAATTAAAAAAAATTGCTGAGAAGCTGGGGTAGAGCAGTTGCTGCAGTAATGCCAAATCCTTGAGGATCTCTTTTGGTAAGTTAAATAATTTTATTGATGTGGGAATAAATCCCACACAAGCAGTATACTCCGTTAGGATTATGTATACAGCATTTTAAAATACCAAATCACCTTGCTTAAGGCACAACAGAAAGCAGTCATATTAAAGTCCCAGAGACAAATCATTACCTGCAGCTTTACCATATATGAGAACCCCAGATACTCCAGATCAACAATTGGAGTTAACAGAGGGCCTGGGTAAAGGCTGCAACACCACAAGTTTTACTTGGACATTTGCAAGACCTGAGAAGTGCGGTAATGACAATAGATCATGATCTTAATCTGCTTATTACTCTTTGGCTCATTGGTCAAACTTCATCTCTGTATATCTGCGCCCAGAATATTAAAGGAAACTCAGAATCTTTATTAAAGTTAAGCAAACAGGATATATACAAACAGTAGTTGTACAAAAAAGAACTTCGGGAATAAGATATCTTGATGCAGCAATATGGAATCGAGGATTGCCTGCGAGGGTTCTTCTGTCGCTGTCCGGGATTATCATTAGTTAGCTCTGGAGAATGAAATTAGGGCAGACAAGATCAGATATAGAGGCAAAAATTTTGTAACACCTAAGTGAATTTTGCAGAACTAGTAGAACAAAAAAGTGGAAATGATTAGAGCAGTCATACCATTCTTCTGTTCAGGCTTCCTTTCATGGTTTGGTTTACTGGCGCTATCCTCTTTGCTGCAGACAGAATTAACTGTTAAGATGGTTTTCAACTTATTTTTTTCTATAATACTGCTCTAAACATCTAAAGCTGCAGTTATTCATATTAAAAAAGAAGTTTCTCAAAGGCGAACAGGATGTACGAAACAACTTTAATTGGTGAAAATGAATCATAGAGGCAGTTAACTATAACCTTGCAAAGCAATGACACAAGAACTCTCTTCAAGTAAAACTGTCCCAGAACTAAAAATTTCCAGCACAATGCATAAGAAATGTCAAAACAGACAAGATGAATCCCTTGAGCTTTCAAGTCTGCTATATGTGATCCAAAGGAATGAGAATAACAATATTGACCAAAGTGCGACATGGAAACTCAAGCCAGAAGGAAACACAAAAAAAGCTGGAATATCTTCTAAACAGCCAAATATACTGACCTTGGAGCAGCAGTAAGAGATGATATCTGCCCACCAGACGGTCGAGCATGATAACCACCATCAAAAGCAAAATATGGTGAACAGTATGTTGCGCCCAATGCTCCTGCAGCCCCAGCTAGAACTGGCAACCTGGAGATCGGAAAATGGCATTATTTAAGTATTACCCCATTCGGCATGACGATGAAGACATATTAATGAATAGTATCATTCTGCTAAATTCCAAGAATTCAGACAAAGGATAATTCATTCCCACTATGCATAGGTAAAGCTGCCACTCCAACTGGGTATAAATTAGGAAAGAACCAGCAATAAAATCTCCATACAGTACAAGGCTACAACTTCCTCACGCTCTCCCCTTTCATTTTGTAAATATTTTGATTAGCATCACAGTTGTTAAAGACAGCCTTACCATGTCATATCAGCGTTCTGGCCAACATATCCAGGGAAGGCCATGCCAACAGCAGGAACCCTCATGCCACCAGGTTGCTGGCCCCCAAATTGCATGACTGCAAAATTCCATAACTTTGTTAAAAACTTCCACTGGGAAAATCCAGAAGTACAAAAGTGATCCTTCTTAATAATGTAAACTACTTGACTCAAATATAATCATAGCAAGATTTCTGGAAAAGAAACCTAGCTAATTTGATATTATTAACTTGGCCAAACCCATAAGCGCCCCCTTAAAGTTGGCTTCACTTTTCATTTTGACACTTTTACTTCGAACTTTTTCATTTTGACACTTCAATTCATACTCTCATGTGCCACTTAAACACAAAATGCTCATCGGTCAAAAATATGAAGAGAGTGTAATTCACATGCAGCTTATGTGGCAAAGTAACCAATGGAACGAAAAAGAACTATTTTAATCAGCCCTCCGTCATCTTCTTCGGCCACCACACCCTCTGGTTCCATCATCATTTCCCCACAATCACCAGATCTCTCACAACTAAAATCTTCATTGGCTTTAATAAAATGAGTATAACTCTTTAACCAAAAGAATGACCCACTACAAAACTCAAATTAATTTGCACCCACATGATTTTGCTCGCATAAGAGTTAACCAAAAATCAGTTAACTCTTGATGATGTAAGGAGAATTCTTCTGGCGAAGGATGGAGATTTTACGAAGTATTTGACGGCAAATATCTGGGTCTCTGTTGCCGTTGACGGCTTTGAAAGTGTAGATGCAGAAGTGCACTGGTGGTGTTGGTAGCGAAATTGATAGTGGAGGAAGCAGAAAGATAAAAATTAAAAAGCAAAAAATCTCAAAATTAGCCTAAAGGCAGCATACAATAAGATCTCAAAATTTTGTAGTGAATTACGTTTTAGTATAACCTAAAGCATGATCGTTCGGAATTCTGAGGCATCAAAATTGGGAAGGATTTCAGACTTGACCTGGTGAAACATTGTAAGTTCTTGGCAAAACTATATACGATGATGACTGCATAGAACATTTGCCTGAATTAAAAAGAGACCTTGATATGCATACACTCTCAAATATTTGCCTCTATTTTCAGGTACTCGCATTATTCGCAAGGGTTTGTAGAAGGCCTTCTGAAGAATAATAAGAAGAAAACAACACCAAACAACCATGACTTTTTCTTCAGTGGAAAAAGTGGTGCTGGCGGCGAAATTGATAGTGGAGATGGAAGGAGGAAGCAGAAAGATAAAAAAACTAAAAAGCAAAAAATATTCAGCTTTCCACGCGCTCAAAAGAGGTGTAAATCACACAATGTGACAAGTCAGCATTTTGTGTTTAAGTGGCACATGGGAGGATGAGTTGGAGTATCAAAATGAAGAAGGTTGAAGTAAAAGTGTCAAAATGAAAAGTGAAGCCAACTTTAGGGGGGCGCTTATGGGTTTGGCCTATTAACCGTCTCTCAATAAAAAGGTACATTACATATACAAATCAAATTTATTAAATCTTCCATCAGAACTACCTCTCTACTCCCTCGGGGTATGGGTAAGGTCTATGTACACACTACCCTCCCCAGGCCCCACTTGTGGGATTTTACTGGGTTGTTATTGTTGTTGTTGTTCCATCGGAACATTACAGGACAATTAACATAAGGAAGTGCATTTTGGAACAAGAGTGATATTCAGCTAAAAGTATATGTTTTTAGCATATTTTTCCGACTCATATCTTGAGAATATTTGTTGTGGTTTAATTCATAATTGTTGCGGGAGTGATTTTTGATGAAGGTGGAATTAAAGTGAAGGATTGGCACTAGTTGGAGTTGGAAACACATGAAGAACTGAAGTCACTAGGGGACGTCTAGAGTGCTCGCATCGCAAACGTGTGGGGCCTATATGAGGTTTTACAAGTCATGCAAGATAGTGAAGTGAGGCCATCGCGACAACCATCACAAGACCTCTATGAAGGCGGATGTCAAGGTGCTCGTGTTGCATCCCCTAAGACGAGCGCTACAGGTTCTCCTAGCTGACTTGGGATTGAAGTAAAATGTCTCCTACACCTATAAATAACCCTAAACATGATTTTTAAACAACTTTTGACCTAGGAAAGTAAGAAACGACCGGGGAGCTTTGAGTTCATCCTTTCTTCCGGCAAGCCAATAATTTTTTCTTTGGATATTTGTTGTTTGACAATCATGTCTATGTGGAGCTAACTTTCACATTCTAAGGTTTTAGTTTTTTCATGAACATTGTTATTTGAATATTGATTTCAGCTTGTTAATTTATCGTATTAGTTTATTTATTCAATCATGCATTTAATTATTCAACTACTTAATTACCAATTGAATATTATCTATGAATCTAGGGATGAATTCGGGAGAGGGAATTCTAGATTGCAAACAGGATCGAGTAGAGCAAGTTTCTGAACCCGTACCTCGGGGAGTGATTCATGGTTAGGATAGGGATATAACTAACAATCTTGCTTAGTCATTACACAGGAATTACAAAAGCGTTCTTGTTAACTCTAATTCCATAGGAATATAGGCGTTAGATTAACCTGAATAGGCAAGTAGTACTTCAGTAGAATGCTACGAGTAATATTAACCATGTGACTATACAACTAGATAGATTGAGAAGTTGAATCAGTTGAAGAATACAACAGGATGTTAGATAGCCCATCACCCTAGATGGTTTTCATCACATTGGTAACATAAAAATCTACTCTTCCTCTGTTCAAAGTTCATTACTTGTTTCTTTTTAGTTTAATTTGTTTATTCCTTGCTTAGATAAATGGGATCGTTTAATCTAGTTAATAGTTCATAACAAGTCCTCATGGAAACTATACCCTACTTATCACTTTATTATTTATCAACCGTGTACACTTGTGTGTGCGTTTGGTCGCAACAAAGAGCTAGTTTCCTTCTGCACTTCACATTATAGATGCTAGATATGAAAGGTCTACCTGGCAAATACGGTGGAGTTGCAGATAAGTTCTGATCAACGTGACCACTACCCATGCTTCCAGGTGTGCCCATAACTAGTGGTGTTCCGCCATAGAGAGCTGATCCCCTTCCAGTGCCCTGAAGACTTCCTTTTCCTTTTGCAACAATAGCACTCTTTGATTTACCCGATTCCGAAGAAGACTCGAGCTCTCCATGAAAGGTATTCATAGTTTGTCCTGTTTTCGGGGGAGAAGATTGAGATCCAGTACCAGATTGCTGCACAAGCTGCTGGGTAACTTGCAAAGAAGGCTGTCCTCGACTTTGAGCAGAATTTCGCTGAGTGGAGTGGACCTTGGTTGGCTGAGTAACTCTGCTACCTTGGTTATTGGGTACAGGGTATTGGTAATTCATATGTGGCAATGTATTAAATCCTCTTCCTTGGCCTCTCAATGGCTGAGACTGCTTAGAATTTACTGATGAGGAACCAGGAGGCATATGTAAGCTGGATGGAAGCTTCCCAGAAACTGTAGAAATAGGACCATCAATTTTATATTTGTCTATGCCACTCACATCCTTCCCGTGCAACATTGCAGTTGATTGAGCAGCAGCAGAACTTCCGCCCAAAAGAGAAGGCTGTGCACGGTGGCTGCTTGTCCCGGTTTGCAATTCCCTCTTGTGTGTCACTGTAATTTCTGTAGTCGAAGGACCAGAGGGGTAAAATGGAGGAGAAGCATAATTCAAGCTTGATATAAAGCCTTGCTTCGCAGATGTAATTCCGTCATTTACGAAATTTGATACAGGAGCAGATGCTTTGCCATTGCTATTATGAGAAAGTTTCTCAACTGATTGACCAGATCTGGAGAAAAAAATCAATATGAGAAAGAAGGTTGAAGGTTAAACAGAATAATTGAGGAAGAGACGAAAGGAAAATTAGCTGAGTTGCAACTCACCGCTTGTTCAGTGGAGGAGCATCAATGTTTTCCTTAGATAATGGTCGATACCTGCTTGGCCCACGACCTCGCACACCTTTTGATGCATTGTTCTGAATCTTCTGGTTATTATCGGTACTCTGATTATAATCGTTGATGTATGTGGCTGTTCTTCTTCCCCGTGAAGTTCCACGTTCAGCCCCTCGAGTTCTACCACGACCTCGATACCGACCCCTTGAAGTCCTTCTACCCTGAGAAATTAGAAAGAACAATTTAATGCGCAGAAGAGTAGGAAACAAGGAAAAAGAAAGAAGCCACAAAAAATAGCACATCACTAAAAGCATTCACCTCTCCATAATGCCTCTCCTCCATGGTCAACTCTTCAAACTTGTCATGCCCCCATTTCCAATCATCTTTGGATTCCCATAATTTTCTTCCACCAAATGTACGCCTAACAAAACAAGTAACATAAGACAACCGTATAAATTTCTCTCATTACTACAGAAGCTTATTTGTAATGAAAATTTTTCCATCACAAGTTGCAAAAACGTATAATATAAGCAGTGAAATGTCAAATTAAAATGTTAGTCAAAACTACAACTTACAACATCAAGCAAAACAGGGTGTGAATTGGGGAGAGAGAGAGAGAGAGAGAGCAGAATATTTCATTAATCTGGTATGGTAAATCAACTTAGTAGCACTTTATATAGTTTTGAGTGCATTAACTGCTCTTTTCTCCTTGCAGAAAAATACTCTTAGAAGGGGCAAAAGAAGCATGTTCGTTCAAAGATAATATTATTGTCTGACCTAATATTTCAACAAAGAGAAGAAATAGCAAATGCAGAACTGCAATCCTTTCTTTTTCTACCTTTAGACATACTACTTTGCTACCCCGGATTCTATAATAAGTTGTTCCCGCCAGCATCTGCTTGCAACACAAAATTTTTAGCAAAGCAAGTTCTAGGACGAAAGGTGGCGCATATATTATTGTAATGACTAGAAAACAATGCACACTCTCCCTGCTAATTCTCTTCTTTGACTGTCCAAAGTATACAAGAAAAAAAGTACCAGCTATAGTAATTACTCTTGCTAGGCCGTCTATCAGCACATAAGTTTAAGAATTGAAAAATAAGAATGTTGAAGTTACCAAAGTTTAGCTGCTTTAACATATCGAATCAAAGCTTAATAATTTCAAATTCCCAAGGAGAACATGCACTCGAAGCCTCTATGACAATACAATTTAAGCATAGACCAAACTTAAATTCATGAAAGCATATCATCCATTACCAAAAAAATTATGTGCAAGTGATTCTATTTAGTTTAAGGTGCAAGACAAAAGTCAAAAATAAAATTAAGGTTCTTTCCCCAACATATTCACTGGCTCACTTATTTCTACTTGACTTCTAACAAGCCGATTCTCTCAAATAAGATTTCTCAATATATAACAACAACACAACAACAACAATGTCTCGATGCTAAGCTAATTGGGGGAAACCTGACCTGTGTGGGGCAGCTGCAGCATTGTCTCGAAACCGATCATCGTGCATGTAGAAAGCACCGGCAGTGGGAACAGAATAGGGTTCATTCGGTTTATTGGCCTCTCCCGTAACAACGCCATTGCCATCGCCATCTCCATCATCCATCCCCGAATTCAATTCCCTCACTACTTCCTTTACTACTTCATCCTCCTCACCTAATATTGCCTCTGCTTCAACAGCACTTTCTTCATTACCCACACTACCTTCATCATAAACTTCCTCTTCCTCCACATACTCTTCTTCTTCTTCTAATTCGTCTTCCTCGTCGTATTCAGCAGCAGCGCCTTGTCCTTCCTCTGAATCGTCATCAGAGTCGCCAATCCTCCTTGAGGGCTTTTCTGTCTTTTCGCTCTCTTCTTCATCATCACTACTTGCCTCTCTCCTCCTCATCTTCAGCGACATCTTTGCTTCCTCCGGATCGCTCTCGTACTCCTCGACTTCTTTTTCTCCCACTCCCGCCATCATCAATAACACACCCAAAAAACAAACTTTACACCAATAATATCGACAAAAGAACCCTAAATTGACCAGAATTTGAATGAAATATTGGGTTTAGGGGGGATGTGATCTGAATTTCGCGGGATTAAAGCTATGACTATGGAAAGACCTAGAGTTTGCGAGGGGGCAACATCAGTTGATTTTTTGCAGGATATTTTGTTACTAGTACTAATATTTCACACTTTTTGTGGGGGGTTTGTAG
>MU780904.1:0-18874 GCA_026770625.1 Nicotiana glauca
CCACAAAGACTGGTGTCATAGGTGGAGGAGGGTTTTGTTTGGGAGGTGGAGCCGGGGGTACGTATGAAGTTGTGGAACCTAGGGTCGGCTTATCAATTTTGGCCTTAGCCGTGGCGGGAAATCCCCGTGCTGAAGGTGAGGGAGAAAACAGTCCTTCAGCACCCTCCGAAGGTTGCCTGGGATCAGCTATTCCTCAGGTCGAGGATATGGAGGCCTGCGAGCAGGAAACCTAATGTCGTTGCGGCTCATTATCATAGTGATGGGCCAACAGATGGAGTATCGAGTACCAGTTTTGATCCGGCGGGTAGCTAGAGTTTTCTGTGAGCCAGGATGTCTTCATCAGGCCCTTTGAGGAGACCTCGATCAGGGACCCATGGTGAACAGGGGCCGGACGTTCAAACAGATCCTGTTGGTTTATTAGTTATCGTCGATTCCCCGAAGGGGGAATCACCTCAACCTCCTGGAGCGCAAAGTGAACCTTGTAAGAATGCTCTCGAGGTGGGCGCGTTGCTTGAAGGCAGAGACGTACTTGGCAATCTGGCGATCATCCTCGAAGGTAGCTTCAGGGTCAACGCTCTCTCAAATTGTTGGCAAGATAGGCAGGCTTTGCACGCGGGTAAACTCCTTTATTATTTCGTTGTTCCTGTCCGTTCCGATCTTTAATTCCTTAACTTTTTAGGCTCTTTCTGGCCGAAATGCTTTACAGCCAAACTCTCGCTCGGTATCAGGACAAGGTGAGCCACCGCAAGCATGAGAAAGTCAGTTTAACCGAACAGGTTACTCATTCTTTGTCTTTGCTATTTCCTTGAGCCTCTGCAGGAGTCTATTGCTTTTAATTCATTGGGCTCCAACTTGTGCAGTTTGAGAGGGAGACAGATTCACTAAAAAGGGAGCTTCGCGCCAGGGACGCTGAGATCCTCGAGCTCAGTCGTCATGTGGATGAGGTGACTTCTGAGAGGGACAGCCTTGCAAGGAGGGTTCCTTGGTTGAGCACTAGCTTCTAGACATGAATTAGGATAGTGTCAAGCACAAGGATCTCCGTTCTGGGCTAGTGGCTGCACTACTTCGCATCAGAGCTGAGGCCGAAGCACTTGTATCTTTACATCGGGGAGAAGCTGCCTCTGAAGATTTCTGCGTGAAAAAGGCCTCCGGAGTGGTAGACACGGCTTTACCTTGGGCTGCGAGTCACGTCTGTCCTGACCCTCAAAGATTAACCACTGAGGTTGCATTGGAGGGCGGCTTAAGCGGTGTTAGAAGTGGGTACGGATCTCCGTAGAGAGAGTACGTCGTTGATAAGGGGCTGCCCAGGGATCTGTAGGCTTGGTTTATGTCGTGCTTTCCGTTGTATTTCTTACCTTTATATGGAGTTTTCATTTTGGTGTATGTAGAAAAAGAACAATCTTGTGAATTTATTTCCTTTATTAGCGAGAGCTTTGAATCTAGAGCCCTGAATCTAGAGCTTTTAATCTGTAGAGTAGCTTTATAGCCTATTCCAGGCTGGTTGATGTGATCCCTGCCGGGGTTGCCGCAGGGGTTGCAGAGTCATGCTGCAATTTGAGCAGTAATTGATTCCGTACATCGAGGCGTTTTGCAATTTTCTTGGGGCTAGTCTCCGAGTCGTGTTGCGATTCGAGCTGTAATTGGCCTTTGATCCTTTCGGGGGCCTCGGTTGGCAACAATGTTTTTTTGTCTCACGCCCTTGGATGCTTGGCACTTTTCTGGGTCCAATCTTTGGGTCGCATCATGACTCGGGCTATAATTGACCCTTCATTTGAGTTTTTGGCCAGCGATGGTGACCTTCCGTGTTTCCAGGTCGTCGGGCTCTTTAGCAAGAGGACCGGAGTCATGCCCTTTTGGCGACAGTGGCACTTATGCTATTCATTCATAGAGACCTTTCGATATAGGTCTTGGAGGCTCGCCTACCCAGCGTCAATGACATTTATGTTGTTTGGTCATAGACACCTTTTGATATAGGGTCTGGATGCTTGCCTACCCGGCGATAATGGCATTTATGATGTTTGGTCGTAGAGACCTTTTGATATAGGCTCGTAGGCTTTGTTTAGTTTAACTATTTTGGATCCGGTCTCCGAATCGGGTTACGACTCGAGCTCACTTTAATCCTCAAGCTATCAATTTTCAATTTGATAGTCGTAGAGACCTTTCGGTGTGAAGCCCGGAGGCTTTGCTTAGCCGGCGACAATGGCACTTACGTTGTTTGATGTGAGGCCCGGAGGCTTTTGTAGGCTTGGTTTTCCTTTCGTTAAGGTCTTATTGATTATTTTTCCTGACCCGTCGTCGGTTCTAAAAGAACTTCGATTTCAAGTCATAATCGGTGATGTTTTGAGTACCTCGGAAGGTTCATAGCCCATAGGTCGAGTAGATCGACGCTTTTTTGATTTTGGAGCCGACATGGTCGGGAATCATTTTTTGCCTGTTGAGGGAAGCCTGTGTTTTAACCGGTTCTTTCTGAAGTAGATTCTGAGGAATTTTTAGCAACAGTCAAGCGTCCCCGAGTTGCATTTTTTAGGTTATAGCAGCCATTTCGATCGTAGTCGTATGCATTTGGCCGGGGCCATTTTTTATCCCGAGAAGCAATTTTAGGCGTCCACACCGAGGGTATGCCCTTTAGGGATTCTTACAAATGCGATGTGTAGCCTAAACTGCAGGATTTTCATGCCTGTTGAGGTCGTACAGTGTATCATGCCTGTTGAGGTCTTACAGTTTATCATGCATGTTGAGGTATTATAGTTTATCATGCCTGTTAAGGTCTTACAGTCTATCATTCCTGTTAAGGTCTTACAGTCTATCATGCCTGTTGATGTCTTACAGTTTATGGAGGATAGATCTGGTTTTGCCGAGGCTGCCCGTTAGGTTCTTACAATTTGGGATTTTCCTGTGCGTGGCGATTGGCGACAGCCTCCGAGTCATCGAGTTTGCTTAAAGACAGCTTCTCGGGAGCTCGGAACTATTTTTTCGGAGGCTTGTTGAGCCTAGAGTTCTAACCCTGAGGTCGCACGAGTTGTCAAAATTACTTATTTTGAGTCTCCGAGTGCGTCGGACTCATTTGATGGAGAGGTATTAAGCTATGAGTATGTTGAGATAATTTTCCTGAGACCTGAAAAACCAAAAAAATACCTTTCATTGCTTTGCGTAGCTATAGGCCGTAAACACACATAGTTTTGTTGCCATGAGCTTGACCCTCTTGAGATCGGCTCCTTAAAATTGTCTGGCACGGTATGTTGTCTTTGTCAGAAAATCCCTTTAAGCGGAAATTCGTTCCTAGGTGAGACTCTATTTTTGTGGAAGAGAGGGCGATGTTCGATCGCGGGCCCCCGTGGGTATTTCTCAATCGACGTCCCTAACAGTAATATCGTTTGTGCATCGACACATTCCAATTTCTCGGGAGCTACTCTCTTTCCATGGTGCCAAGCTTATATGAGCCTTTGCCAATGATTTCGAGGACGCGATACGACCCTTCCCAATTCTGGCCTAGTTTTCCTTCGTTGGGATTCCGGGTGTTGAGATTAACCTTCCTCAGGACCAAGTCCTCGATGCTGAAATATCTGAGGTTCGTTCTTCGGTTGTAATATTTTTGATTTTCTGCTTCTGGGCAGCCATCCGAATCAGCGAGGCCTACCGCTACTCATCGAGTAGTTCGAGGGTTGTTCTCATAGTCTCATGGTTTGCTCCTCGCCAGCGTGTCGAAATCTAGCGCTTGGCTCTCCGACCTCTACAGGTATTAATGCTTAAGCACCGTATACTAGAGAGAAAGGCGTTTCGCCCGTACCTGATTTTGAAGTCGTCCGATATGCCCATAATATCTCGGGCAGTCTCTCGCCACTTTCCCTTGGAGCTCTCTAATTTCTTCTTCAGGTTCAGGATGATAGTTTTATTCATGGATTCGGCATAGCCATTTGCCCATGGCAGAGGTGCCTCAACACAGTTCGGGGCCTAAAGCCAAACTGTAATGAGGGGCCTTAATTCCTTTAAAAAATATGTGTATTTTATTTAATGTCTATTTTTCTAGAGAATTCATAAAGTTAATTAAAGTTTCAATTCTTCTCTTTTTTTAAATTTTTGCATAACCGGATTCATATTTTCTAGTAGACATATTTAAACTTTAGTAAATAATAAAAAATTACAGTATATCTATAAAGTAGAAATATAAAAAAAGACAAATTTTAGATTAAAAAAAATAACCAAAGGTTAGGATAGAACCTGATTAATTGATAAATTGATCCCAAATAACTTTTTAATTTTTTTAATAAGTTGAAAACATGTAAAATCATTTTTGTAGAAATTAGTCCCAAGTACAATATGTAGAAAAAGAAATGCTTGGAAAGAAAGAAAATATTTCTCATTGGAAAAAATTTCGTACTTACCAACTTTGTATTTTATCCCACAAAGAAGGATTACAAGAGTCTTGTAGTTCTTTTGATATGAAGGAGTAAGAATTATCATAAAGCTTTAAGAAGTTAATGTAGAAAAGAAGGAGGCAAGAAGGTTTCAACTTTGTAGTTGTGAATAAATATGAAGAAAAAAAAAGTCAATCCCAAAAATGCAAGAATGGTAAAAAGTAACGGTTCATTTCCCCAATATGCAATAACGGTAAAAGTAAACTTTTATTTTCCTTTTTCACAACGAAATTATAGTTGTTCACATTAAATACTTCAATTTTTTAAAAGGAAAATAAATACATAAACCTAAACCTACTAAGAAGTGGGGCCTTCAAATTTATGGGGCCTAAAGCCCTTGCCTTACCTGCCTTGGGGTTCAGCCGCCTCTGGCGCATGGATGGTACGACATTGAAAGGATCCTTTTGATTTTGTTGTCCTCCAGGAACTGAGTTACCTTTCTCAAATGAATTGTCTCCCGTTGTCGCATGTTATTTCAGATGGGATCCCAAATCGGCATATGATGTGTTCCCATATAAATTTGATGACCTCCTTCTCTCTTATTTTTTCGAAGGCCTGCGCTTCAACCCATTTTGAAAAGTAATCAGTCATAAACAAAATGAACCTAGCTTTACCTGGTGTCGTTGGCAAAGGGCCAACTATATCCATTCCCCATTTCATGAATGGCCATGGTGATATGACGGAATGTAATTGCTCCCCGGGTTGGTGGATCATGGGGGTGAAACTTTGACACTTATCGCATCTCCAGACGAACTCCTTAGCGTCCCTTTCCATGCTATCCCAATAGTAACCTGCTCGGATTACCTTTTTGACTAAGGAGTCTGATCCGGAGTGGTTTCCGCAGGTGGCCTCATGGATCTCTCGGAGCACGTTATCTGTGTCTCCTAGTCCAAGACACACTACTAGGGGGCCGTCGAACGTTCTTCAGTACAAGGCCCCGCTTTCATCTAGCGAGAACCGAGCCGCTCTGGTTCATAGGGCTCTTCATTCTTTCGGGTCGATGGGCAGCTTTCCATCCTTAAGATAGGTGATGTATTTATTCCTCCAATCCCATGTCAGGCTGGTGGAGTTGATTTCTACGTGGCCCTCATCGACTACAGACTTGATTAGCTAGACCACAGTCTCGGGGAGCAGGTCTTCCTCCTCGGTGGATGATCCTAGGTTCGCTAGGGCATTAGCCTCGATGTTTTGTTCTCGGGGCACATGTACTAAGGTCTATTCCTTGAAGCGATGCAAGGTAACTTAGATTTAATCCAGATACATCTGCATTCTGTCCTCCCGGGCTTCATAGCTTCCGTTTACTTGACTTACTACGAGAATCGAATCACATTTTGCCTCGATGGACTCGGCTCCCAGGGCCTTGGTCAACTCCAGACCTGCAATCATAGCCTCATACTCGGCTTCGTTGTTAGTTAGCTTCATAGTTTTTATAGATTGACGGATAACGCTATCGATGGATGGCTTCAGGACTATGTCGAGCCTTGATCCTCTAACGTTTGTGGCATCGTCCGTGAAAAGGGTCCACACCCCGAAAGATATGCCCAACTTTAGTAAAAGTTCCTTGTCCACCTCGGGGACGAGGGATGGTGAAAAATCAGCCACGAAATCCGCTAGGATCTGGGATTTGATGGTCGTTTGAGGTTGATATTCAATATTGTACTCTCCGAGCTCGATGGCCAATTTGTCTAGTCGGCCTGACAGCTCAAGTTTGTGCAGTATGCTCCGGAGGGGATAGGTTGATAGGACGCAGATGCGGTGGCACTGAAAGTAAGGCTTTAGCTTACGCGAAGCACTTATTAGTGCGAGTGCAAATTTTTCTAAATAGGGGTACCGGGTTTCGGCATCCCCCAAGGTTCGACTTACATAATATATAGGAAATTGTGTACCTTGATCTTCCCGGACAAATACACCGCTCACCGCTAATTCGGATATAGCTAGGTATATGAACAATATTTCATCTTCTTTGGGTGTGCGTAATAAGGGTGGCCTTGACAGGTACCGTTTCAGCTCTTCCAGGGTGTCTTGGCATTCCGAAGTCTATTTGAAGCTGCTCTTTCTTTTGAGTAGGGCAAAGAAGTAATGACTTTTGTCCAACGACCTTGATATGAATCTACCCAGGGCTGCGATCTGCCCAGTTAGTCATTAGACGGCTTTTGTGTTATTTACCACTGTGATTCCTTTGATGGCCTTTATTTTGTCGGGGTTGATCTCGATCCCCCTATTTAAGACCATGAAGCCCAGAAATTTGCCCAAGCCTACTCCGAAGGCACACTTTTCGGGGTTGAGCTTCATGTTGTAACTTCTGAGGATGTCAAAAGTTTCCTGCAAATCAGGTGATCCTCTGCGCGCAGGATTTTACTAGCATAACGTCAATGTATACTTCCATCATTTTTTCTATTTGGTGTTCGAACATTTTATTAACTAGGCGTTGGTATGTTGCTCCTACATTTTTTAGCCCAAAAGGCATCACATTATAGCAATATATGCCATATTTCGTGATGAATTAAGTCTTTTCCCTGTCCTCGAGACTCATCTGAATCTGATTGTACCCCCGAGTAAGCATCGAGGTCTCGTGACCGGCCGTGGCATCGATCATATGTTTAATGTTGGGCAGTGGGAAAGAATATTTGGGGCATGCTTTATTTAAATCCTTATCATCTACGCACATTCTTAGCTTATTTCCTTTCTTTGGCACTATTACTACGTTAGGTAGCTATTCAGGATATTTTACCTCCCTGATGGACCCAATTTTTAAGAGTTTCGTTACCTCTTCTTTGATGAAGGCATGTTTTACCTCGGACTACGACCTCCTTTTCTGCTTCACGGGTTTGAATTTGGGGTCCACGCTCAGCCAGTGGGAGTATTTCTGGCAGGATACCTGTCATATCTAGGTGGGACTAGAAAAAACAGTCGATATTGCTACTAAGGAATCGAATGAGCCATGTCTTGAGCTCAGGGGGTCAACCCCGTGCCTAGGTATACCTTGTGGTCCGGGAGGTTATCGATCAGAATGGTCTACTCCAACTCTTCGATCGTTGATTTGGTCGCATTCGATTCTTTGGGGGTGACGAAGGTTTGAGGGGCGAAGAAATCTTCCTCATCATTTCTGACGGTTTGCATGCCTTTTTCCTCGTTTGTGGCGGAGTGTGCGGGGGTTGATGGCCTACGGTGAACCGCGAACATTTCTCTTATTGTTCGATGTTCTCGATGTATTATTGTAACGCTATTTTTCATGGGGAATTTTACCACCTGGTGTAAAGTAGAGGGCACTGCTCTCATATCGTGTATCCAAGGTCTACCGAGCAAAGCGTGTACCTCACGTGGCCGTCGATGTCCTAAAATCGGGTGCTCTGGGTTGTGCCATATGTGTTGATTGGGAGGGTGGTTTCTCCTTTCGCTTCTTCCCTGATCATATTCAAACCTTGGAGGACTCGAGGAGAGGTGTTAATCTGGCTGAGCAATCCTAGCTGTTCTATCACTCCGGACCTGATCACGTTGGCCGAGCTACCCAGGTCCACAAGCACACGTTTTAGCCTTGTGTTGTTTAAGACAAAAATGAGATCACCAGCGCGTCATTATGTTGTGGTTCTCCTATGGTCTTGAGGTCCTCCTTGGTGAATACGAGGGTTTTTTTAGGTAAGAGCTGCCCCGCCGATCCATCTGTAGCGGATGTTTTTGTCTGCCTGAATACGGGGTACTGGGGATCGTCAGCCTCCCCCGATAATCATGCGGATGCCATGTCGGGGGACTCTTTTCTGCGCTCAGACCGAGCCCGGGGTGCATCAGACTCCGGGTTGTTCGGTTCCCCTATTGTTCCTAAGATCCTTGTTTCTCATTTCACCGATCGAGCAGAATATCCGGACCTGAAAGTAGAGATCTCGAGCAAGAAAAAGTGTGAGAGATATCGTGCGCTTAAGTGACGAAACTAGCAAGAAAATAATCACTATTATTTTTAGTCGCACGATAGGTGCCAAACTATTTACCGTGAAAATGGTAACAATAATTAAATTTGTAAATGGGATTCTAAAAATATGTGATCTATTCCCGAGCTAGTCTGAAAGGGGTGATTAGTGCTAAAGTGAAGTAAAATAATAAATATCAAGCTAACCAAAACGATAATCGAACCAGTAAGGAGCGTTTTCGGGCTCAGGACAAGCCAGTAGATACCTCGGGGCCAGGCCTCGAGCCTACCTCGGGTCTATCAAAGGTGATCTTATCGAGGGTAATGGGGAAAGGGATAACAGATAAGTATACACATATAAGGCTTTATACCATCAATCTTGAGCCAAATGGTGAAGAACAAACAAAGAACTATAAAATGCTAGGGCAACCTCGGGGTCGAAGAACACAGTTAACTTAGAAGAAAGAGAGAGAGAGAGAGAGATATTATTGCTTATTGGAGAAGTGGAGCAACATCAGTTCCCTACAAGGTGGGGCGAGTCCCCCTTATATAGGCGAGGGGACTCGATAAAATTTACATATATTATTTATAGAAGTGGAAAGACGGGATGGCCTATCACTCGCTATCTTAGTAGGTCACAGATAGATCTGCCCTGTTAGATGTAGTCATGCGCCTATGAGACTCATTCTTCCATTCCGACCTCAGACCTTCCCCCCTTTGATTCGGGCTCCAAGGATCCCCGAGACCGAGAATTGGACCGAAATCTTCCACCCTCGGTGTGCCGAGGAAAGCTTCTAGAACACCTTGATAGCAGAAAATCAAGTCATCTGATTTTGCCATATACAAGAGTGACAATGTGTCTCTCTAACCCCTTAGAAAGAAGTGAAATGACTCAAAGTGTCAAGTGAATGGATGCCAAATGAATCAAAAGAAGTTCTTAAGGGAATATGGAACCTGCTTAGACCAAAATATATCCTACCCTGAACCAAAACTCTTCACAATGTCTCATAAAAGCCCTATATGATCTTGAGTTGAATGAAGCTTACATTAGTGGATACTCATATAAGGGGCTAGCATATAGTACCTAGAGACAGACTTGTGGCTTTTTCTTGAGATAGATGAGTGAATTCCCATTATCCTCAATCTGAGTGCCACTATCTTAAAGGTGGGGATTGCTTAGAGAGAGTTGAGGACATGTGAATTTGGGTTCCACAATGACCGAAGTAATAGAAAAGAGTTCTTTGATGTGTTGAGTCAATTCTTGATGCTCTTGTGTCGCACTTGATCCATGGTGTTTTAAAAGAGTAAATGTGTTAATGATTCGTTTGTATTAAGGGCAATTGTTAGTCCTAAGTGATTCTAGATGAGGTTACTTTAGGACAGCTAAAAATATCTTGGATGTTTCCTCAAGGGGTGGGTCTTATTTTGTTTGCTTGAGGACAAGCAAAAGCTTAAGTTTGGGGGAGTTGATAACTAGGGATTTTGACGCATTTTATACTCCTTCTTTCTTATGCTTTGATTAGAAGTTCACACAAAATAATCCCAAAAGGCTTACAAGTTGTTCTTGATTGCAGGTTTGATCAACAAAAGGAAAAGATGTCAAAGATTAGCTCAAAAAGAGTGAAACTTGCACAAGTACCAAAGACCAAACAAGCTTAGGCAAAACAGGCCCAGTGCGGCGCACACCACTTTGTGTGGTCCATACTAGGAGATTCAGAGAGGTCGATTCCAACGCAAAAAGGCAATACGGCCGCAGTAGGATTTGTGCAGTCCGCACTGAGACCAATGCAGCCATACTTGATTCTGTGCGGTCTGTAGAGCCAAGATTCAGAGAATGCCAGTTTTGAGTTTTGTTGCTAATTCGGTCCGTAGTCCATTCTGTGCGGACCGCACTAGAAGCCTCCGTGGCCGCTGTCCATTCTCTGCGGTTTGCGATGCCAAGGTTCAAGTCCAAAGCCCTAGTGCGGACCGCAGTCCATTTTGTGCGTTCCGCACTAACCCCATAGGGGCATTTTTGTCCATATTTTTAAGCCTAGTATAAATAGCTTCTTTTTCCATTTTTAGGGTATCAGATTTTATAATTAAGCAACTATAATGACCCGGCCGGTCGATTTTGGAATTTATGCCCTGATCCCCTATTAACTGCTTTCCCCAAGTTTATATCTGCTATTTTGAATTGCCGAGATGTTCGGTTTTGAGTTTCGGAGAGTTTTGGGACACTTAGTCCCTAAATGAGAGCTTAAGTGTTGGAATAGTGTGAAGACGAACTCAGAATGGAAATTCAATGGTTTCGTTAGCTCCGTTAGGTGATTTCAGGTTTAGGGGCATGGTCGGATTTTGTTTTGGAGGTCCGTAGCTAATTTAGGCTTGAAATGCCGAAAGGTCGAATTTTGAAGTTTCCCGTTCGATAGTGAGATTTTGATCGGAGGGTTGGAATGGAATTGCGAGAGTTGCAGTAGTTCCGTCAGGTCATTTGAGATGAGTGTGCAAAATTTAAGTTATTCGGATATGGTTTGGTTGGGTTTTTTATCAAAAGCATGTTTTTAGAGTTTTTAGAATTCTTAAGCTTGAATTCAATGAAAAATAGGTGTTTTGATGTTGTTTTGAGCGATCCGAAGGTTGGAAAGAGTTTGAATAAGGTTTTAGGATATGTTGGTTTTTTTGGTTGAGGTCCCGGGGGCCTCGGTTGTGTTTCAGATGCTCAATGGGCCATTTTTGGAACTTAGGAAATTGCAAAAAATTATTGCAGCAGTCATCTCTGGTTTCCTTCTTCGCATTCGCGTGTGGGTCCTCGCATTCGCGAAGAGGAGCTAGATCTAGAGGAGAGTTTGGCCTTCGCGTTTACGAGAGGGCCTCCGCGTTAGTGAAGAGGCTAGGTGGTTGATGTACGCGTTCGCGATTGGGCTTCGCGTTCGTGGAAGAGGAATTGGCCCAGCGGAGTTTTTGTGCATTGCATTCGCGTGGTTCACGTCGCGTTCGCGAAGAAGGAAAATGGTCAAGGTTATTTTGTGCTTCGTGAACGCGAGGCTTTGACCGCGTTCGGGAAGAAGGAATTTACCACCTGGGCAGAATGTTTTAAAAGGGGTCTTTCGCGAGTTTTACCCTATTTTCCTCCATTGTTAGGCAATTTTGAAGCTTTTTGAAATGGGTTGAAGAGGGATTCAAGGGGGAACACTTGGAGGTAACATTTTTTACTTCATAACTTGTTTTTATGTGATTAAAGACCTAATTAGTGATGAGAAATTTGGGAAAATAGTTAATTAGGGCTTGAGTTTAAGAGGCCTTTAAATGAGGATTTTAGGGGTCATTTGGATTCCGATTTTAGTGTTCTTGGTATGTATGAACTCGTGAGAATGTGAGGATTTCCGAAAATATAACTTTTACCCGATTCCGAGACATGGGCCTGAGGGGTATTTTGGTCATTTTACCTAATTTTGAGGCTTAGCTTAGAATTTAATTATAGAATCAGTTATTTGAAGTGTTATTTACATTATGAAATTGAATTAAAAGATTTGGGCCATTTAGAGTCAGATACTCGTGGTAACGGCGTGATTTCAGGTTGACTTACAGTTGTTCGAGGTAAATGGCTTGTCTAACCTTATGTAGGGGACCTTTCCTCTTAGGATTGTTATTGTGGTAATTGAAATGCCTCGTATGAGAGGTAACAAGTGCGTACTTGAGCTAATTGTTGAAAATCCGGTTTTCTTTGAGTATTTCAATTGAGTCCCTTCTCCAGCTTCATTTTTTTTACTTGCGTATTTAGCCTGTTGTTAGTTCAGAAAAGTATGTTTAGTAGACTTAATTGCCTATTTGCTCAATTTTCCTTAATTGCATTACATGAAGCATGTTAGGCTAGACTTATTTGTTTATTTAGTACGAAATCTAGCTTTTGTTGAATATTCTTATATTGATGCTGTGTGTTTTACTTTGGGACTATGGGACGGTATCCCGGGAGCTCCCCTGCATGTTTACTTTGGGACTATGGGACGGTATCTCGGAAGCTCCCTTGTATGTTTACTTTGGGACTACAGAATTGCATTCTGGGAGATCCCCCCACACATTTATGAGTTGAACTACGGGACTGCACCGAGAGATTCCATTGGATATAATATTTATATTTAGGGACTGTAGGATGGTATCCTGGGAGATCCCTGGTTATTATTTACTTATATCTTATTTAACCTCAGTAGGTCCCTGACCTTCTTCGTCATTACCTAACCGAGGTTAGGCTTGGCACTTATTGAGTGCGGTTATGGTGTACTCATGCCCTTCCTGCGCTTGTTTTTCATGTGCAGATTCAGGTACTTTAACTTAGTCCTACCACCCTTGAGGCGGGGCGACTGCTATAGCAAATTCGAGGTATATATGTCGCGTCCGCAGACCGAGGAGTCTCTTTCTATTCTTGTTGTTTAGCATTAGCCCTTCTAGTTTTGTTAGTTTTTGTTAGACATTCTGGAGTTAGAGCTATGTAGTATTTCTTAGCTTGTGATTCATGGGTTTCTGGGTCTTGGATTAAAGTGTTGGTTTTGAGGATTTAATATGGTGTATGCTGAGTGGCACATTCTATCACTGTTTATTTTCCTTATTACTGTCTTAAGTCATTTATTTCCGTAAATTTTATTTTTTTCCCGCAATTTAGGCTTACCTAGTCGTAGAGACTAGGTACCGTCATGATGGTTCACGGAAGGCGAACTGGGGTCGTGACAAGTTGGTATCAGAGGACTAGGTTCATAGGAGTCATGAATCACAAGTTAGTTTATTAGAGTCTCGTTGATCGGTATCGAGACGTAGATGCTTATCTACGAGTGGCTGTGTAACTGTTAGGAAAATTCTATTTCGTTTTGGTTTCCTTGTCATGCGTGATTTTTGATATCACAATTCTAAACTTCTATCTTTCTATTCTCTCACAGATAGTGAGGACAAGTGCTACTCGAGATGACCAGGCAATCGTGCCCCTACTGGAGTCGTCAGAGGTCGTGGCTGGGGTAGAAACTGAGGACGCGCTCGTGGTGCAGCCATGAGCACCCGCGCAAGCTGCCGCCAAGGTACCACCAGCAGCACCAGCCAAAGTCTAGACACCTGATACGTCTTCCACTACTATCCCAACACTCCAGGAGACTTTGGCACAGTTTATGAGCATATACACCACTTTGGCTCAAGCAGGGTTGCTTCCCCTTGTTGCAGCCACATCCCAGGCCGGGAGAGGAGTACAGACTCCCGCCGTCTGCACTTTTGAGAAGCGAGTGCATGTTGATTAGGTCGTAGAGGTTATTCCTACACTGCCTGCAGTACTAGTTCATCCCGAGGATAGGGCAGCAACTTCAGAGGATGGGCAGCAGAAAATTGAGAAGTTCAAGAAATATGATCCTCCTGTATTCAGTGGGTTAGCATCAGAGGATGCCTTGGAATTTCTGGAAGAGTGCTACCGTATTCTCCATACTATGGCCATATTAGGATCGAGCAGGATTTCCTTCACTACTTTCCAGCTTCGAGGAGCCTCTTATCAGTGGTGGCGTGCTTGTGAGTTAGACAGTCCGGATGAGGCAGCTTCCCTGACTTGGGCTCAGTTTTCAGATAGGTTCACGTAGGAGTATGTCCCCCAGAGTCTTAGGGACATCTGGCGCGTGGAGTTTGAGCATTTACGCTAGGGTACTATGACTATCTCGGAGTATCTTGTCCGTTACATCGACTTGGCTAAACATGCACCAACTTTGGTTTCTATAGTTCGCGAGAAGGTTCGCTGGTTCATTGAGGGGTTTATTGCCAACATCAGATCTAGCATGGCTCGTGAGTTAGAGATGGATATATCTTATCAGCAGGTGGTTAGCATTGCTAGGAGGATTAAGGGTATACATGCTAGGGATAGAGAGGAGAGGAAGGCCAAGAGGTCTCGAGATTCGGGCCATTATTCTGGTGCCCGTGCCCGTGCCCCAGCTGTAGGTCATCATGGTAAAGGTTATATGGGTCGCCCCGTTCATTCAGCTCTTCCAGCAGCTAGTGGTATTCTAGCAACACCTAGGCCTCAAGAGCCTTATTATGCACCTCTAGTCTCTAGTCCTACACGGGGTGCTTCCAGTGGTCAGTCCAACAGACCTGGCACGAGTCAGTCACAACCACCACGTCCTTCCAGAGCTTGTTTTGAGTGTGGTGACACACACCATATGGTGAGGAATTGCCCCAGACTTAGGAGGGGTGCACCTCCGCAGACTCCTCAGCCACAGCAGGCCCCGCAGAGCTCTCAGGCTATGGCCCCAGCACCAATTGCTACCCCATCGACCTAGCCAGCCAGAGGTGGAGGTCGGGGAGGTAGAGGTCACCCTCGAGGGGGAGGCCAGGCCAGATATTATGCTCTTCCAGGCCGTACTGAGGCCGCCGCCTCCGATTCTGTCATCACAGGTACTATCTTGGTCTGTCACAGATATGCATCGGTTCTATTCGATCCAGGATCCACTTATTCTTATGTTTCTTCTTATTTTTCTCCGCATTTGGGTGATTCCCCAGATTATGTTTCTAATCCTATTGGAGATCCTCTTGTTGTGGATCGCACTTACCGATCATGTTTGGTTATTATGGTTCATTTTGATATTATCTTGGGCATGGACTGGTTGTTGCCTCATTATGCTATTCTTGATTGCCACACCAAAACTGTGACACTGGCCAAGCCAGGTGTACTGCGTATTGAGTGGAGAGGTGCTTCAGGTCACACTACTAGTAGAGTTATTTTTTTCCTTAAGGATCAGTGTATGGTTGAGAAATGTTGTGATGCGTACTTAGCTTATGTGAGAGATTCCAGTATGGATACTCCTTCTGTTGATTTACTCCTAGTAGTACAGGATTTCCCTCATGTGTTTCTAGCTGATCTTCCGGGCATGCCACTCGATAGAGATATTGATTTTGGCATTCATCTGTTGTCGGGAACTCAGCCCATTTCTATCCCTCTGTACGTATGGCTCCTCCTTATTTGAAGGAACAATTGCAGGAATTACTTGATAAGGGTGTTATTCGGCCTAGTGTATCGCCTTGGGGTGCTCCGGTGTTATTTGTGAAGAAGAAGGATGGTTCTATGCGCATGTGTATTGATTACCGCCAGTTGAATAAGGTGACAGTGAAGAATCATTATCCTTTGCCTCGAACTGATGACCTGTTCGACCAGTTTCAGGGTGCTTGTGTGTTTTCTAAAATTGACTTGCGTTTAGGCTATAATCAGTTGAATATTCGGGAGCTAGATATGCCGAAGACTGCCTTCAGGACTCGGTATGGTCATTACGAGTTCCTTGTTATGTCTTTTGGGCTGACTAATGCTCCAGCAGCCTTGATGCATCTAATGCACAGTATTTTTTGGCCATATCTTGATTCGTTCGTGATCGTTTTTATTGATGACATTTTGGTGTATTCCCGGAGTCGGGGAGAGCATGATCAACACCTGTGGATAGTGCTCCAGACCTTGAGAGAGAAGAAGTTGTATGCTAAGTTCTCAAAATGTGAGTTTTGGTTGGATTCCATGGCATTCTTGGGTCATGTGGTGTCGAGATAGGGTATTCAGGTGGATCCGAAGAAATTGGAGGTCGTGTAAAGTTGGCCCAGACCATCCTCAGCTACAGAGATCCGTAGTTTTCTTGGCTTGGTGGGTTATTACCATCGATTTGTTTAGGGGTTTTCATCTACTGCAGCACCTATGACCAGACTGACCTAGAAGGGTGCTCCATTCCAGTGGACGAAAGAGTACGAGGAGAGCTTTCAGAAGCTCAAGACAGCCCTGACTACAGCCCCAGTTTTGATATTGTCTACAATTTTAGGGTCTTATACTGTCTATTGTGATGCCTCGAGAGTTGGACTGGGAGCGGTATTGATGTAGGACGGTAGGGTGATTGCCTACGCGTCCAGACAATTGAAGATACATGAGAAGAACTATCTTGTCCATGATCTTGAGTTAGCTGCCATTGTTCATGCCTTGAAGATCTGGCGTCATTACTTCTACGGTGTGCCTTGTGAGATATATAATGATCAACGGAGTTTGCAGCATCTGTTCAAGCAAAAGGACTTTAATTTACGTCAGAAGAGATGGCTAGAGCTGCTGAAGGACTATGACATCACTATCTTGTATCACCCGGGCAAGGCCAATGTGGTGGCCGATGCATTGAGCCATCAAGTACAGAGTTTGGGGATTTTGGCTTATTTACCAGTAGCAAAGAGGCCTATGGCGATGGATGTCCAGGACCTAGCAAGCCAATATGTGAGATTGGATCTTTCGAAGCCCAGCCGGGTTCTAGCTTGTGTGGTCTCTCAGTCTTCCTTGTTTGATCGTATTTGGGAGAATCAATTTCATGACCCTCATTTGCTTGTCCTCAAAGACAAGTGTTGCATGGCGATACTCGAGATGTGACTATTGGTGATGAGGGAGTATTGAGGATGCAGGGTCGAGTTTGTGTACCCAATGTTAATGGGCTTCGGGAGTTGATTGTAGAGGAGGCCCATAGTTCACGATATTCCATTCATCCGGTGCCGCGAAGATGTATCAGGATTTGAGGCAGCACTACTGGTGGAGGCGGATAAAGAAGGATATAGTTGGATTAGTAGCTCGGTGCCTTAATTGTCAGTAGGTGAAGTATGAGCACTAGAGGTCGGGTGGATTGCTTCAGCAGATAGAGATTCTGAAGTGGAAGTGGGAGCGGATCACCATGGACTTCATATCTGGGCTCTCATGGACTTTGAAGAAGTTCGATGCCATTTGGGTTATTGTGGATTGGCTGACCTCGGAGCGGTTGGCGGAGATTTATATTCGAGAGATTGTCTGTCTGCATGGCATTCCAGTTTCTATTATTTCAGACAGAGTTACTTATTTCACATCACGGTTCAGGAGAGCCGTACATCAAGCTTTGGGTACTCGGGTGGAGTTGAGCACAACATTTCACCCTCAGACGGACGGACAGTCTGAACGCACTATTCAGATTCTTAAGGATATGCTCCGTGCGTGTGTGATTGTGTTTGGAGGTTCTTGGGATCAGTTCTTGCCATTGGAAGAGTTTTCCTACAACAACAGCTATCAGTCCAGCATTCAGATGGCACAGTACGAGGCCTTATATGGTAGGCGATGTAGATCTCCGGTGGGTTGGTTCAAGCCAGGTGAGGCTAGATTATTAGGCATAGACTTGGTTCAGTATGGTTTGGAGAGAGTCAAGGTGATTTAGGATAGACTCTGTACAGCTCAGTCCAGATAGAAGCGTTATACGGACTGGAAGGTTTGCGATGTTTCCTACATAGTTGGAGAGCGGGTTCTGCTTTGGGTTTCACCTATGAAGGACGTTATGAGATTTGGGAAGAAAGGGAAGTTGAGTTCGAGGTTTATTGGCCCTTTTAAGATATTGAAGCGTGTTGGGGAGGTTGCTCACGAGCTTGCCTTACCTCCCAGCTTGGCAGGAGTCCATCCGGTATTTCATGTTTCGATACTCCGGAGGTATCACGGTGATCCATCACACGTGTTGATTTCAGCTCAGTCTAGTTGGAGAAGGAACTAACTTATGTTGAGGAGCCAGTGGTAATATTGGAAAGGAAGGTCAGGAAGCTGAGGTGAAAGAACATTGCATCCGTGAAGGTTCAGTGGCGGGGTCAGCCGGTCAAGGAGGCGACCTAGGAGACCGAGTAGGATATTCGCAGCCAGTACCCTCATCTTTTCACTACTTCAAGTATGTCCTTGTGCTCGTTCGAGGACGAACGAATGTTTAAGTATGGGAGGATGTAACGACTCAGACGGTCAATTTTGGAATTTACCCCTCGATCCCCTATTAATTGCTTTCCCCAAGTTTATTATTCTGCTATTTTGAATTGCCGGGATGTTCGATTTTGAGTTTCGGAGAGTTTTGGGACACTTAGTCCCTAAATGAGAGCTTAAGTATTGGAAAGTTGATCGTAGTCAGAACAGTCTGAAGATGGCCTCAGAATGGAAATTTGATGGTTCCGTTACCGTTAGGTGATTTCGGTTTTAGGGGCGTGGTTGAATTTTGTTTTGGAGATCTGTAGCTAATTAGGCTTGAAATGCCGAAAGGTCGAATTTTGAAGTTTCTGGTTCAATAGTGAGATTTTGATCTGAGGGTTAGAATGGAATTTTGAGGGTTGCAGTAGTTCTGTTATGTCATTTGGAATGTGTGTGCAAAATTTCAGGTCATTCGGATGTGATTTGTGTCGACGCCCCCCTTTTCCCCCATTCTTTAAAAAGAAAGAAATCGGGTTTACGACATTATGGACAAAACAACTCTTATTACCTTTTTGAGGAATCGGGTTATGGAATTTGAAGAGTCGCCACCTAATGATTATAGTTCATAAGGACACTTTAAAGAGAAGCGATTTTGAAAGAAAACCAGAGTCCTGGTAAGGGCTTGAGATTATCTCGAGGGGAAGGTGTTAGGCACCCCTAGAGATCCACTAGAGTGGTTCCCGGCCATGCTTTAATTGTGACTTTAAAAGGAAGTGAGAGAAAAAAAAGTAAAACTTTGCACATAAGAATCACGAATAAGTTTCAAGTTTTGAAAAGGGTAAAGAAGACAGAAAGAGACAGTTTTTA
>MU780908.1:2258-20693 GCA_026770625.1 Nicotiana glauca
TCAAGATAAACCGGTGACTTGGGACACCAAAAGCCAAACCTTTCCCAAGTGGCGACTCTGAAATAAATAAATAATCTCATTTCGAATATTGTCACTTAAATTGGAAAAAACTCCTTTATGCATTTTATCCCTCGGGGTAGGCGCGTAAAAAGGAGGTGTGACAGATTCAAAATTCTCTTTCTTTAATTTAACGATATTAGGCATCTAAGAAATATCAACAATAAACAGTTTAAGCAAAAACAATAATTTTCATTGATAAATTGTGTCCTACCACAAAGTATAAAAAGAAATAAACTAAAAAACACAAAGAAAATAGAAACATCCTACTTGGGTCTTAGAAGGGACTGGTTACTACTAGGTTTGAGGGGGGGAGTTTAAGATTGGCAAGGACCAGTTTCTTGTATTTTTTGGCATAAAGCAGTTTCAGAATATTTTGGAGAATGCCATCATTCTTCTTCTTCTTCTTCTCTTTTTTCTAGCTCATACTTGAGAGAATACGTCGTAGCTTCAACTTCAACCAACCTTTTTTGTAGCCTCTCAAACTCTACATCCTTCACCTCACTTTCCTGCTTTAATTCCCTAATCTTGTTGTTCTTAGGAACCCTCTTGGATGAACCAGGTTTTTTGGGAGCAGTTTGGACTTGATAGTCCACTCAGTTAAAGTTTCTACCCCAAATTAATTCTTGTTATTATAAACATCCTATTTCCTAAGAGGGGCCTTTAAATATGCAAGCACAACAGTTAGAATGAAGCCATATGAAATGACATGAGTCTTAGTTCCATATACAACCCTATGCATGAGCTGGATCATGAAGCTTGGCAAATTTATCTGCTTCCGACTGTCCAGATATTCCATAAGGAACATGTCCATGAAATTTTCCTGATGCCACATTTCTTACCTAGGAAGTGTTGCGCCCCCTTTTTCTTGCGAAAACGGGTTTATGACGTTTTGGTTGGGACAACTCTTTTCTTTTGGAAAGGGGGGTTTGCATTTTTAAAGAGTCGCCACCTAACAATTTAAGGTGCGTTAGGGCACCTATATGGTTCATTTATAACTATGTTTGGTAACCAGAGATATTTGTGTGGGACCCCTCAGGATCCACTAGTGTAGTTCCCGGTCAAACAGTTTTTGGAATTTGTACAATTAGCAAATAAGCAAGTATGGCTCAAATAGTAGGGGATTTAAGTTTAAGTACACAGGTGTTTGAAAAGCAATTAATGAAAAAACAAGATTTTGAAAAGAATTACAATCTAAGTATATTTGGGAATGTAAGGGGGTATCTTAGGTTTGTTTATAATATGGATCACATCAATGCAATACCCGGTATGACACTCCTCAAAGAGGGGCTACAGTGGCATTAACGTAGTGGTCATCATATCCATATCTATCATTTCCCGCCCCGTCAAGGTAATTAAAGCGAGGGTTGGTCTCGACCCCTATTGCATGCTGTTACCCATCCATTCCAATCAGTCCCGGAGGAATTTAGGGCTCCTATCCTATAAAAATGGGGTTTTAGGCAGACGCTCAAATTTAAAGGTAAAATACTGAGGCGACATATAATAAACAAGTAGGACTTCAATAAAGGGGAGCACGGAAGACAAATGAAAGGCTCAGATATACCTCCACACACAGTACACATAAACAGCATGACTCATATACAATTAAGGTCTAATTCAGATCCTAAGCAGGGTATCTAAATGATAACAACAGAGTCAGATTTATTACATGACTCAGAGAAGAAGTCCTAATCAAGCTTGCCTACTAATTTTAACATGCTAACAGTTAAACATTAATCACAAAGACGATTCTGGTTTTATTTTAAAGTTGATTACCTAAGACTTGCCTAAACGTAAAATAATATACAACAGTTACTAGAATTATTAAATACAGTTTGGAAGTTATTTTACCTAAAGCACGATGTTCTAAATGTTGCAAAGACATGCAGGGATTGTGACCGGTTTCACTTAAACAGGATAATCAAACATGAGACTATTTAATATCCTTTTTTATACATCAGTAGTTTAACAAGGTGTGACCGAGTGAGTGTGAACAAGATCCTAAAACAAGGTATCTAACATGCACATACAAAAATTCAGAATGATGTGTAGAATTCCTAAAGCATGATTTCTAAATGCCCAAAAGTTACAGCATGATTTCTAAATGCCCAAAAGTTACAGCTTTATATTGATGTTGTTGTTTAGCCTAAAGCAAGATTTCTAAGTGGTAAAATGATGTCAAATGAGATGTTTAAATAGTAAACCTAAGGACGTGGTATCTAATGCATGACATGCTTTGAATGTGTTGGTCTGCACATATAGGAAATGTAAACATAAGGCATGGTTTCTATCCATTGATGTTGATAACATATATAACTACCCTCCCTTTTTCACTAGCCAACCCCAATATTCATTTACAACAGATTATTACAGACCAACATTGAAATGAATTACATAAGTAGGAAAGAAAATAAGAAGTTACACTATAGATAGCCTGAAAACAAGCCCAGATTTCCAGAACCTGATAAGGACTTCCTCTCTGAGTTATGTAATAAATCTAACTCCAACACCTCAAATGCCAAGATTGTTTCATAGCCTTTCCTATATCCGGGTGTGTCAGAGTTCCCTGAGGACCTCAAGGGATCCCGGGCAGTACTCCCACCTAGATTTCATAGCCAAGACAGAGTAAGTGCAGTGTGGGAAGGCCAACTTTTGTGTGTCCAAGTTCAGAGGGAGTTCAAGGGTCCCAAGGCAAGGCTTACACAAAAGGGGAAGAACTTAGTGGTCTAAGAGTAGAGTAAGAGTGTTTGACATAGTTTTGAAGAGATTTAAGTAGGGAAACAATTTTAAAAAAAGGAGACTTATTTGAAATAGTTTTGTAAAACAACAGGGGGAGTTGTTCAATAGGATAGTTTTGGAAAGAGAGTAGAGTAACAAGCAACAGTCCAAACATAGCACCCAAAACAGGTTCACACATAATCAAGGAACATAGGACCAAGGCAGGTTCAGCAATCACGAACAGGGGTAGTGGGATTTTAGGGACACATAGATCACATAAGTAAACACATAGTTGCAGGAGTACTTAAGTATAGAATCACCAATATGCTGAGGAGTTAGAGAACTTCATATTTAGCACAGAATCATGTAACTTGAGGAGAGCCAACTATTTTTGCACAGAGAGTCTCATGCTAGAAATCAAAGCAAACACAAGTAAAGAAGGGCCACATTGGGGTATATTAGGAAGGGGAATAACAATTTTATAAACATGATGAGTCTAAGGGAGGGGAGACATTCAGAAGCGTACTGATGAAGTGATGAAGTAAACATATCAATTACAAGTTGAATCAACAGAGCCATAAGTGAAAACATACTAGAAACAAGATGAAATGAAGCAGTAAAAGAAACACATTATTTTGAAAGTTGAATTGAAATCAGAACATACCAATAAAGAAGTAAACACAAAGTGAGGGGGCAAGAGAGTAGAGTAATTAGCCTTGGCTTACAGTCGGCTGACTTAGAACAATAGCAAATAACCAGAGAAAAGGGAGAGCAGAAGAATTTTTTCTTTTTGTGTGAGAGAGGGATTTGAATTATTGTGTTCGTGTATTTGTTAATGAGAGAGAATAGGTACATATAGTTTGAAACTAGGCAGAATAATAACGTAAGAATCAAAGTCAAGCAGTAATTCATGGAACTAGGTATCAGTTAGTATAAATTAGTAGAAGTACTCCCTTAATTAAGGGAGTAAATTTCAAACGATAAAGACAAATAAGGAAGGAGATCATATGCGACTGGAATACAACACATAAGGAAAATAAGCATAGTATAGAGCATGTAATAGAGGCTAGGTTCGACAGATTCTAATTAAGGAAAATATCTAAGAATCAATTTGACAGCGTAATCAATCACAGAATAAGGCAAGAAATACTTCAGAGGTTGAAAATCAGTAAGGAAATCATCACAAGAGATGAGTGAAAGGTATCAATTGTAGGAAATTAGGGATTGAAATATGTGTAGTAAGGATTAAGGGAATTAACACAAATTGCTAAAAAAAATAAACGAAATAATCACAGCATAGGCAAGAAGGAATAAAATCAGAAACCCTAATAAGCACAGTAAAGTAAAAATCACATAAGTCAGGAATTCAACTAGAAAGAACGGTACTAATTTGAGGAATTAACACAAATTTATGTTAATAAACAGAAGAAACATAGTATAGGCAGAAGAAGAGAAATCAGAAACTCTAATGAGCGTAATACGGTAAAAATCATAGAAACATAAAACATATTCATGAATAACAGACATGCGAACAAATTAAACGAACAAATAAGGAAGGACAGTTCTTAGAACCCAAGATTAAGACCAAAATAATTAGGGTTTTCAATATGATAAATCAGATAAAAAGGGAAAAACTTAAAGAACCGTTTAAACATAGTGAGAATCATAGAATAATACCAGAAATAAGAAGAAAAAGCATTTTGAAAAGGGATTAAGAAACCCTAGTTTGAAGATGAAGAAACGTTTTTTTGAAAAAAATCGGAAAGATTATCAAGAAAATAGTAAAGACCACTCAACATACACTTAGATCTATTACAGATCTAAGAAGTTGGGAGCTAGTAGTTAGGGTTTCATAGTGACAACCCAGAAAGAAATAGAACCGGCCTAAAAACCACAGGTTCTAGCCGGAGATGGTAGAATCTTACTCGGGTGGCTATGGATGGCCTAAGAATGACATAGAAACCATGGGAGGTGAGTGAACCGACTTATAGTTCCTTTGAGGGCCTTAAGGCAGCAACAAACGGTCATAGGAAGAGAGCCATGGGTTGGGGATGGTGGTGAGACCACCATGGTTACCGGCGAGCTAATGGCCGGCGAGTATGATCTAGGTTTTGCAGAGAGGATTTTTAGAGAGATGAGATGCAACGGCGGAGAGCATGAGAGAAAATGAGAGGATGGGAATGAGGGTTTGGGGGGGTAGTCTTTAGGTTAATTATGGAAAGGGGGATCTGGACCATTGATTAGAATTGATCAACGGTCCAGATTGGACCAGGGATTGAGTCGGGTGGGATTTAGGTTTGGGCCTGGGTCTTTGGGCTAATTTAATTGGGTTGGGATCTTATTCAATTAGGCTAGAATTGAAAATGGAATTGGCTATTTGTTAAATACACAATTAAACTAAATAAAACAATTTATAAAAATAGCTGATAATTGGAAAAAATGAATTTTATGGATGGAAATATTTAAAAATGATTACTTAGTATTTAAAAATATGAATGAACAATTTTCTGTCAAAAATAGTATTAAATCATATGATTGGGCTATAATTGCAAAGTTATTGCAATTATAGCCAAAAAGGTGCCAATTTGGCTAATTATGAGATAATTTGGTTTAAATAGGTCCATAAATAATAAATTAAATCAAGAGATGCTTTTGAAATCATTTGTAATGACATTTTATAATTATTTATTGGAAATAAAAAAGCTAAATAAATTAATAAAAATATAGGAAAATTGTAGAAAAATACCAATTGCTATTAATGCATGATTTTGAAGGTATATATGCAATTTTAAAATATTTTGGGAAAATTTGGGTATCAACAGCTGCCCCTCTTTATCCGGGAAGGATGAAAGAGTTTTCGGGTAAAGAAATAATGACCAATTTTGACCGAGCAAAATAGTTTGAGAGATTAGGCCGCACCCTGGCTTCTGAGATGCCTACATATCCCTAGTTTCACAAGAATCAGGCCGTATGTAGTTCCGGATCCACCGGCGGAGTATACCGATGAAGTCATTTCAAGAACGGACGCAACATCGAGGGCTGGGTGAGTGAACGGTTTACGGGAATGGTTAGGTTTGATATGGCTGAGGGAACTAGAGCGGGATCGCTCCTGCTGGGATAGTCGTTGCTCGCTGGCTTACCTGCAAATAGAAGCAATACAAGCATATACTGTGCATAAATTTAAACATGATGCAAATTCCTGTCGGACCATGAATGTTGTCTTTGGACGGCTAGGAATGGTGTCCTCAGACCATGATGTCCTGGGCCATGTGTTGTTTGATGGAGGATTCGCAGTCCATGAAATGATGTTCTCGGGCTATGAGGATGGTGCCTCCGAACCATGACGCCTTTGAATAATGACATGCAAAAGATTGAAAGAGATCCTTAGGCCATGACATAGTGTTATCGGGCTATGAAGATGGTGCCTCCGAATGATGACACCTTTGGATGAGTTGGCGATATTTCAGCTCATGAAGGATGCAGTAGTATGATGCGAACAAGAAAGAGCTCAGTCTTGCGAATTAAAGGGCAGAGCTTAGCCCGTAAGAGAAGCGAGATAGATAGTGCTTGAGATATAGCTTAGTTTCGAAGAAAATTGGAGGCAGAGCTTAGCCTTAAAAGGCAGGAGAGTAGTCTTATGCAAATATGCGAATGCAGATGGAGGTAGAGCTTAACCTTGGAAGGCAGAATGGTAGCCTTATGCAAATTGGAAGGCAAAATTATAGCCTTATGCAATGCAGATGCAGATGGAGGTAGAGCTTAACCTCGGAAGGCAAAATGGTAGCCTTATGCAAATTAGAAGGTAGAATAGTAGCCTTATGCAATGCAAATGCAAGTGGAGACAGCGTTTAGTCTCGGAAAGCAGAATGGTAGCCTTATGCAATGCAGATGCAGATGGAGGTAGAGCTTAACCTCGAAAAGAAGAATGGTATCCTTATGCAAATTGGAAGGTAGAATAGTAGCTTTATGTAATGCAAATGTAGATGGAGACAACGATTAGTCTCGGAAGTCAGAATGGTAGCCTTATGCAAATTGGAAGGCAGAATAATAGCCTTATGCAATGCATATGCAGATGGAGGTAGAGCTTAACCTCGGAAGGCAGAATGGTAGCCTTATGAAAATTGGAAGGTAGAATAGAAGCCTTATGCAATGCAAATGCAGATGGAGACATCGTTTAGTCTCGGAAAGCAGAATGGTAGACTTATGCAAGAAATAAGATAACAATGACAGTAGAGTTTTCTTAGCTGATAGCAGATTGCGGTGTTGTGATTACTGGGAGCATTATGACATACAAAACATCACTGGTGTGTGCTGATAGCAAATGTTGGCAATGCAACGGTTCTGACAATCGTATTTGAACAATGTTTGTCCCATGGGTGTACAGTATGTTTAATGATTTCGCAATCCTAGTGTCTGCATCCAAAGAAAAATCGTGAGTTTTGTATGGGCGGAGGGGGGGATTAGTTCATATCCCCATTGTCTTTGCTTGACTCATTTAGCTTTGATTTGGTGATAGCGTCTATATCATTGGGATAGCGTTGCTAAACAAGTAGTTTTAATAATAAACATGCATTATTTTGTAAAAGTATGACATAAATTAAAAATAGCTTTTAGATGAACCGACGACTATGGCATAGTTCAGGACATTGCAACCTCTCCTGCTATAGAATTTTGAGGGTCCTGCTCAAAATTCGGCCCTAGTTTAATGGGTTGACGTTTCTAACTGTTGCTCGTGCGGCGATCGGCTAAAATTAGTTTGGAATTCTGAGGGTCCTCCTCAAAATTCTGCCCCAGTTTCCAATTGCGGGGGAAATGAAAATTTTATTGAATTGTGACCGAACCCATAGGGATGCCTACGTATCCCCTCTTAAACGGGAATCAGGTCAGGCGTAGTTCAATTTACATCATATAAGGAAGGCATAAAGATTACACATAGTAACGTTTGACTGCATCTGAATTGATCGGCTTTGGCCATACTTCTCCATCCATTTCTGCAAGTATGAGGGCTCCTCCTGTCAAAAGTCGGTGAACCATGTATGGACCCTGCCAGTTGGGAGAGAACTTCCCTTTGGCTTCATCTTGATGCAAAAATTTTTTCTTTAACACCAGCTGCCCCGGTGTGAACTGTCTTGGCTTGACTCTCTTGTTGAAAGCTCTGGTCATTCTGTTCTGGTAGAGTTGACCATGGCAGACTGCATTCATTCTCTTTCCGTCTATAAGTGCTAGTTGCTCATAACAACTTTTTATCCACTCTGTGTCATCGAGCTCAACTTCTTGTATGGTCCTTAGGGAAGGAATTTCCACCTCAGCGGGAATGACAACCTCTGTACTGTAAACCAACATATAGGGGGTTGCCCTTGTTGATGTGCGGACTATGGTGCGATACCCCAGTAGAGCAAATGATAACTTCCCGTGCCACTGTCTATGCTTCTCTATCATTTTCCTCACTATCTTCTTGATGTTCTTGTTGGCGGCTTCTACAGCTCTATTCATCTGAGGTCTGTAGGTTGTGGAATTCTTGTGCTTGATCTTGAATGTTTCGCACATAGCTTTCATCAAGTCGTTGTTGAGGTTGGAGCCATTATCGGTAATGATTGACTCTGGAATTCTGAATCGACAAACAATGCGGTCGCGGACAAAGTCTGCCATGACTTTCTTAGTCATTGCTTTGTAAGATGCTGCTTTGACCTATTTGGTGAAATAGTCGATGGCTACCAGGATAAACCTATGTCCGTTGGAAGCAGCAGGGTTGACTGGTCCAATAACGTCCATTCCCAGGCGGTGAACGGCCACGGTGAGCTTGTTGTGCGAAGCTCTCTTGGAGGTACCTTTATCATGTCTGCATGTATCTGACAGCGGTGGAATTTCCGGACATACTGGATGCAGTCTGTTTCCATAGTCATCCAAAAGTAACCAGCCCGGAGTATCTTCTTTGCTAAGACAAAACCGTTCATATGTGGACCGCAGGTCCCCGCATGAATTTCCTCTAGTAGCTTGGATTCCTTCACGTCGACACATATTAATAATCCTATATCGGGTGTCCTCCTATACAGGAATCCTCCGCTGTGAAAGAAGTTGGATAATCTCCGAAGTGTGCATTTCTGAGTAGGATTCACAAGCTCCGGGTACTCTCATTTTGCCAAATATTCCTTGATATCATGAAACCAAGGCTTTTCGTTTGCTTCCTCTTCAACATGGGCATAGTAAGCTGGACGATTATGGATTTTAACTGGAATATGATCAATGAAATTCTTGTCGGGAGTTGTATCATAGATGATAGGGTAGCCAATGCATCGGCGAACTCATTCTGGATTCTGGGAACATGCTGGAATTTTGTCTTCATGAACCTCTTTCTCAATTCCTGTACGTGATGCAAGTACGAGAGTATCTTGGAGTTCTTGGTTGCCCATTCTCCTTGTACCTGATGTATAAGTAAGTCTGAATCTCCAATCACTAGAAGCTCTTGAACGTTCATGTCAATGGCCATTTTGAGTCCTAAGATGCAGGCTTCATACTCGGCTATATTGTTGGTGCAGGGGAACCTGAGTTTGGCAGACACCGAATAATGCTGACCGGTTTCTAATATTATGACTGCTCCTATGCCAACTCCTTTGAAGTTTGCTGCTCCATCGAAGAACATTCTCCAACCGGCATAGGATTCCGCAATGTCTTCTCCTATGAATGATACATCTTCATCAGGAAAATATGTTTTCAGGGGTTCGTATCCTCTATCCACGGGATTTTTAGCAAGGTGGTCTGCCAGTGCCTGTCCCTTGACCATTTTCTGAGTTACGTAAATAATGTCGAACTCACTCAACAGGATTTTCCACTTGGCTAGCTTGCCGGTGGGTATGGGTTTTTGAAAGATGTACTTAAAGGGATCCATTCTCGATTTGAGATATGTAGTATAGGTGCAGAAGTAATGACTCAGCTTCTGAGCTACCCAATTCAAAGCACAACAGGTGAATTCCAATAGAGAATACCGGGATTCGTACGGGGTGAACTTCTTACTGAGATAATAAATGGCTTGTTCCTTCCTCCCTTTTTCATCGTGCTACCCCAGAACGCAATTGAAAGCTCTATCTAACACTGCAAGGTAGAGTAATAAGTGTCTACCTGGCTCGGGCGGGACTAAGACTGGTGGTGTTGACAGGTACTCCTTGATTTTGTCGAAGGCTTTTTGGCAGTCATCGGTCTATTTGGTGGCGGCGTCCTTCTTTAACATCTTAAAGATTGGCTCACAGATAACTGTAGACTGTGCTATGAATCGGCTGATGTAGTTAAGCCTTCCCAAGAAACTCATCATATCCTTCTTGTTCCTTGGCGGTGGTATTTCTTGAATGGCTTTGACTTTCAATGGATCCAATTCTATTCTTCGGCGGCTCACAATAAACCCAAGCAATTTCCCAGCAGGAACCCCAAATGCGTACTTTACGGGGTTTAGTTTTAGGTTATATCTCCACAGTCTATTGAAGAACTTCCTCATATCTTCTATGTGGTTAGCGGCCTTCTTGGATTTGATAATAACATCATCCACATATACCTTTATCTCTTTGTGTATCATATCATGGAAGATGGTAGTCATGGCCCTCATGCAGGTGGCCCCTGCATTCTTCAGGACAAATGGCATCATCTTGTAATAGTACACTCCCCACAGCGTAATGAAAGTCATTTTCTCAACATCTTCCTCATCCATCTAGATCTGATGATAACCAGCAAAGAAATCTACGAATGATTGTAGCTCATGCTTGGCATAATTGTCGATTAGGATGTGTATATTTGGCAAAGGGAAGTCGTCTTTCGGACTGGCCCCGTTGAGATCCCGGTAGTCGACACAGACTCTGACCTTCCATCCTTCTTTGGCACTAGCACAATGTTGGCTAACCATGTCGGGTATTCTAATACCCTGAGAACCTTAGCGTTGATCTGCTTGGTGATTTCTTCCTTGATTTTCAAACTCATATCAGGCTTGAACTTTCTGAGCTTTTGCTTTATCGGTGGATACATTGGATCGGTTGGCAGTTTGTGAGCCACAATAGACGTACTCAGACCAGTTATGTCATCATACGACCAAGCGAATATGTCCTCATACTCCTTTAGAAATTCTGTGTATTCTTTCTTCTTCGATGGCGATAGGTGAATGCTGATTCGCGTTTCCTTGACATTTTCTACATCTCCCAAGTTGAAAATTTTGGTTTCGTCAAGGTTGGACTTAGGTCTGTTCTCAAAGTTCTCAACTTCCTTGACAATCTCGCCAGGTATGTCATCTTTCTCTGAATTCATGTCCGTTTGTTGCGTTGTCTCGTTGTGTGCCACAGTTATTGGTTCATCAAGACAAGTAATAGTAATGTTGTATTGGTAAAATGATAGCAATAAATATTAATTCATAAGAAAAATCAAAAATGTTTTTGATAAATTGAATAACTGTTTTGAACATCGAAGATCTTATTGCGGGAATTGAAAAATGTGAAAAGAAAATCATTTAGTAAATAAAACAATAAATAATGCTTGTTTTAGCCTTGATATCCCGAGACTCATCGGGCTTTGGTTGTCCTGATGGTCCACTTCTTGAGATGTGCTCCTCTGCTCATAGACTGTATGGAAGGGCCTTCCTCCCCCTCCTCCTCGAGAATAACACAACAGTCTATATCATTGTCCTCTAGAAACAAGTTCTTCAATGCTGCAAGTGCTTTTTCTTCATCTGGCCCATAAATAATGTCGGCATGTTGGAAGATCTGCTCTAAATGCGATATTGGCTGCTCTGGTGGGTATTAAGGACCACGCCATGGTGGAGACCAGCTATTGAATTCTTCCCAGGTGTATTCATATCCCAAACCGAAGGTAGTGCCATATTTCTTGAGTTTTATGGGTGTAGAGATTCCTTGGAGGTTCTTGCCGAGCCTTTTGCCAGGTTCGTACCCACTCCAACTCAGTATACTCTTGATTATGCTATCCCACCATTTGTCTTTATCGATAGCATTGACCTGCTCAATGTGGTGGTAAGTTTCTCCACCCAGCTTCCTTCTTCCCTCGATCACCGGAATGGTCTAGCGACTGTATATAGGGTTGCTACCGTTGCCGTGAATGATCACTTCCTGGTGATTCCATTCGAACTTTAGTACCTGATACAGCGTTGATGTTACGGCCCCAACAACATGAATCCATGGCCTTCCCAGCAACAAGTTGTAAGACGCAGGTACATCTATTACTTGGAAATCGACCTCGAACCAGGTTGGTCCCATCTGTAGGCATAAAATAATCTCACCAATGGTGGACCTCTAAGAACCATTGAAGGCTTTCACATTGATTGCTCCATCCCTTATCTCATGCAGCCCTTTACCCAACTTCTTGAATGTTACCAGCAGACAAATGTTAAGACTGGAACCTCCGTCGATCAGGATTCTGGTAATGAAATAATCTTCGCATTGCACGGTGATGTGCAGTGCTTTGTTGTGTCCCAGACCTTCAGCTGGCAGCTCGTCCTCATAAAAGGTGATCTTTTGGCTTTCAAGCACTTGTTCTACCATATTAGCCACTTCCCCGCTAGTGATGTTACTTCGTACGTACGCTTTATTTAGCACCTTTAACAGAGAATTCTTTTGCATCTCAGAATTTTGCAGCAAAGAGAGAATGGATATTTATGATGGCGTCTTGTTTAACTAGTCGATGACTAAATATTCCCTGGCCTGTATTTTCATCCAAAGGTCGTCCGGACCTGTCTCAATGAGGGGCGGCCGATTGGAGGCATGCTTGCTTGATTCAGCTAGATGTTCAAGGGTATAGACTCTACCAGTTCTTGTCATACCCTGTGCTACGGCAGTTTCTTCAATCCTGACCTTGCCCTTCCTTGTCGCCTCGGTTGTATAGTCCCAGGGTACAACATTTGTATAGAAGGGTGGCATGGTTGATATCGCCACTGGGACCTGCGCTGCTATCGTCACTTCAAACGGAACATGTACCTTGGGTGGCAAGACTGCAACCTCAAATTGTGCGGGTGCATTTGCCGGAGACATGAATTCAACCTCAATTGGTATCGATGTCTTTGCGGATGGCGCTGTTTCAAATTCAAGAGGTATAGACATATTCACCTTAGCGACCTCAAACGGTTGGATCTACACTATGATTGGATTGAGAGTAATTGTTGGTTTCTTTGGGTCATCACCTTCTGCAATCAAACTGATTGATCCTTCGGGATCCTAGTCATCTTCTACTTCAATCATGTAGATACGTCCACCCTTATGGTCTGGCAGAGGGTTGTTGCGAACGTTTGGAGTGGGTTCCTTTGCCATAATGATCCTGTTATCAATCAAATATTGTATCTTGTCTTTCAAGGAGCGGCATTTATCGATGGTGTGCCCTTTCATGCCGGAGTGGTATGCACATGACTTGTTCGGGTTAACCCACTGAGAAAGATTCTCAGGGCTTGCAGCGGGGATGGGGGTGACATAACCAACAGTTTTGAGCCTCTCATACAGCTGGTCGATGGGTTCAGCGATGGTTGTATATTGTTTTGGAGGTCTGTGATAAAAATTAGGTTGGGGTCTAGGGAAATTTTGGCATGTAGGACCACTCTCTAAATCTGTGGAAGGCATTTCACTGACGAATCTATCAACCCAGGCTTCTGGTTTTCTAGTCCGGTCCATTCCCCCGAGTTGTGGTTCACCCCCTTCGCCATATCCTCCACTCTCCCCTGATAATGAAGTTGTGGGAGAGGTGGAGTACTGGTCTTCTTCTCTTGCTACGGACTCATCAGACGAGTCCTAGATGACATTGACTGGTTTCTTAGAGGTGGGTGCAGAATCAGGTGAAGGAGTATCCCGCAACTGGAATGATGTCGACATGTGAGTGGGGGCAGACTCTGAAGTGATATCCCGGGATGGTGCATACTCACTCCCCGTAGAGTGTGAGGCCGCTCTATCAGCTGCCCATATCAGCTTCTGGGTCTTTTTTATATTCTCCCGAACCTGGGGAGTGAGTTTGACCACCCGCTTTCCTTTGCCCCCTCGGGAGGAACCACCTCTCCCGAGTTATTTTTCTTTGCCCCCACGCTTTTGAACCATTATCTGCAAGGAATACATGTCTAACATTGTTAGTAGAAGCACATGAGGTAAATTAGACAATACAGTTGAGTTCAAGAATTGCAGACACAGTGACACAGGTAGAGGGGCACAGACCGCTCAAAAGAGTCATGCGGTCGTGCTGAGGGAGCGCGGACCGCGCTTGAGAGGTTCCAATCACACCCTTCTCTGAACTTATCGATGCGGTCCGCACTAATTTGGACCACGGCCGCGTCGGTTCAGCGCGGACGGCACAAAAGTGGGTCGCGGACTGCGCATATCAATCACCCAAAAGTAGCCTTCTCTGAACCTTATTAACGCGGTCCGCACTATTTTGGACCGCGGCCGCGCTGGGCTAACGCGGACTGCACGATAATTCTACGTGGACCGCGCAGGTCAGAACTTAGCACACACAACAGAAGAAGCGCGGACCGCGCATAAAGGATGCGCGGCCGCGTAGGGCTAAATTTTAACTGAGTATGGGATTTTGCAATTAAGTCTAATTTTTGTTCACATTTTGGGTCCTAAGTGTCCCTACTCAATTATTTAACATGAATTCATGCCTTTTGCTCAAAGTAAACACAGGAAATCTAATCTAACAGTTAAAACTAAGAAGAAAGAGAAGAAATAAGAACTTATACTAGTGGGAAGCAATTAAAATAAACAAAAATTATACTATGAATGAAATGAGCAAGAATTGTTACCAGGGATGAATGAATTTTAACTTTATGAGCAAGTAGTGTTGATGAACAGTGAAAATTAGAGCTCAGGTGGACATTTTGCGAAAAGGTTAAAATGAGACCCAAGGCCTCTATTTATAGAAAACACTGTGGGACCCATCACTTACCCACCAGCGCGGCCGCGCAGAAATGGCCGCGGACCGCGCTGGATTTCTAGCTTTCTCAATTGGCTGATCAGCCCACGCGGACCGCGCTGTTTTGTCACGCGGCCGCATGGGAAACTTCAGAGAGCATGTATTTTAGGCTTCTCCTGCGCGGACCGCACAAAAATGTCACGCAGACTGCGCAGCTGACTTTAGAGACCCAACTCCCATTTCACCATCGTACGCGGACACACTGTTTTGGTGCGCGGCCGCGTAGCCAAACTTCAGAGACCTGAAAACTTTCTACTTTTGTCCTGCACTGGTTCAACATTATCCCTGCAAAATCTCACAAGCCATGAGTTCAAAAATCCTAATCTACAACAGAAAAATAAAAAGTAAGAAAAAGACATGGGTTGCCACCCAAGAAGCGCCTGATTTAACGTCGCGGCACGACGCATATTACCATCATATCACTTCAAGTGAATAAGTGCCACCACGTGGCTGTCATCAATCTTCCCCAAATAGTGCTTGACACGATGCCCATTTACCCTGAACACTTCACCATTCTTGTTTTTAAGATCAAGAGCACCGAAGGGAGTTACAAAGACCACTTCAAAGGGACGACTCCATTTGGATTTGAGCTTCCCCGGAAATAACCTTAGCCGAGAATTGAAAAGAAAAACCATGTCGCCCACCTTGAATTCTTTACCCCGATCATACTTATCATGGAGGTACTTCATCTTATCCTTATACAAGGACGAGCTGGAGTAAGCATGGAATCTAAACTCATTAAGTTCATTCAATTGCTCCACTCGGAGGTTGGCCGCAATATCCTATTCCAAGTTCAATTTTTTCAATGCCCATATCGCCATATGTTCCAGTTCCACCGGGAGATGACAAGCCTTACCAAACACCAATCAATATGGAGACATACCAATCGGAGTCTTATAAGCCGTCCGATAAGCCCAAAGAGCGTCATCCAACTTCTTTGACCAATCGATCCTATTTGCATTCACTGTTTTGGACAAAATACTCTTAATTTCCCGGTTTGAAACCTCCACTTGGCCTTTTGCTTGAGGATGGTAGGGGTAGTCACCTTGTGGTTAACTTCATATTTGGCGAGCAAAGAGTCAAAGGCCTTGTTGCAAAAATGGGACCCCCCATCACTAATGATAGCACGAGGGGTTCCAAACCTAGTGAAGATGTTCTTTTTCAAAAATGCCACAACACTCCGAGCTTCATTGTTGGGAAGAGCCACGGCTTCAACCCACTTTGAGACATAATCCACTGCCACGAGAATATACGTGTTACCATAAGAGCTTACAAACGGGCCCATGAAATCAATGCCCACACATAAAAAATATCTACCTCTAGAATGGTGTTGAGAGGCATCTCATCCCTCTTAGAAATCCCACCAGCTCTTTGGTATGCATCACACTTTTTCACCATATCGCTTGCATCTTGAAACAAAGTCAGCCAATAGAAGCCACAACTTAAAACCTTTGACGCTGTCCTCACTCCCCTATGATGACCACCATAAGGGGAAGAGTGGCAAGCCTCCAATATTTTCAATTGTTCTTCTTCTGGGACACATCGGCGAATCACACCATTGGTGCAAATTTTAAACAAGTAGGGCTCATCCCAATAGTAATCCAAACTATCCCACTTGAGCTTCTTCCTTTGGTTAGAAGAGAGCTCATACGGGACTATACCGGTCACAAGATAATTGGCCACATCAGCAAACCACGGCATATCATGCATAGACACCGCAAGGAGTTGTTCATCCGGAAAAGCATCATTAATCTCAACACCATTGCTCGGTCTTCCTTCTTCCTCTAGCCGGGACAAGTGATCCGCGACTTGATTTTCACTTCCTTTTCTATCCACAATCTCTAAATAAAATTCTTGCAAGAGTAGTACCCATCTCATCAACCTCGCCTTCGAATCTTTCTTTGTCATCAAATACCTAAGGGCGGCATGATCGGTATGGATAATCACCTTGGCCCCCATAAAGTATGGTCGGAACTTTTCCATGGCGAATACAATAGCTAGAAACTCCTTCTCAATGACTGTATAGTTCTTTTGAGCCTCATTCATCGTCTTGCTTGCGTAGTACACCGGATTGAACATTTTGTTGATTCATTGGCCAAGCACCGCACCAACTGCTACATCACCCGCATCACACATAAGTTCAAAAGGCAATTCCCAGTTAGGTGCGGTGATGATGGGAGTTGTGGTCAATTTATGTTTCAACAATTCAAAGGACTCCATACACCTCTCATCAAAGACGAACTTCACATCTTTTTCCAACAATTTACATAACGGGTTCATAACTTTTGAAAAATCCTTAATGAATCGCCGGTAAAACCCGGCGTGGCCCAAGAAACTCCTCACCCCTTTGACAGAAGTAGGGGGAGGGAGCCTTAAGATGACCTCTATTTTTGCCTTATCGAGTTCAATACCATGCTTTGAGATTTTGTGCCCCAAGACAATTCCCTCTTGCACCATGAAGTGACATTTCTCCCAATTGAGTACAAGATTGGTTTCCTCACATCTTTTCAACACCTTGTCCAAGTTCACTAGGAATTCTTCAAATGAGCCCCCCACCACACTAAAATTGTCCATGAAGACCTCTAGAATATCCTCCACCATGTCGGTGAATATTGCCATCATACATCTTTGGAAGGTTACCGGAGCATTACAAAGTCCGAATGGCATTCTTGAGAAAGAGAATGTGCTATACGAACATGTAAAGGTTGTCTTTTCCTGATCCTCCGAGGCAATGAGAATTTGATTGTACCCCGAGTAGCCATCAAGGAAGCAAAAATAAGCTCGGCCCTCTAAACGATCAAGCATTTGGTCCAAGAATGGTAGAGGGAAATGATCTTTTCTAGTGACCTTGTTGAGCTCTCTATAATCCATGCACACCCTCCAACCCGTGACCTTACGGGTAGGAATCAATTCATTGTTGGAATTTGTGACGACCGTCATACCCCCCTTCTGTGGCACACATCGGACCGGGGAGGTCCATGAACTATCCAATATTGGGTAGACTACATCGTCATCCAACCACTTGATAACCTCTTTCTTGACTACCTATTGCATAGCTTCATTTAATCTTCTTTGGTGTTCAAGAGACGGCCTTGTATCTTCCTCCAAAATGATCTTATGCATGCAAAAAGCGGGGCTTATACCCCGAATATCCGCCAACATCCATCCAATCGCCCGCTTGTGCTTTTGGAGCACCGCCAAAGTGGCGTCAACCTGCAAGTTAGTTAAGCAAGACGAAAGAATAACAGGCAAAGTGAAATTAGGACCCAAGTATTCATACCTGAGGTGAGAAGGAAGTGGTTTCAGCTCCAACACTGGTGGCTCCTCAATAGATGGCTTTGTTGGGGGAGTTTTTCGATTCTCAAGGTCCAATGATAACTTCCTAGGCTCATAAGAGTATGAGCCCATACCATGCAAAGCATTTACACATTCAATTCTCCCGGCATCATCATTAGCCTCCATGTTCAAAAGCACCACCTCAAGTGGGTCTTCAATATTGATCATTGCGCTTGTGTCATCCACTATCACTACTGTGACAATGTCAACAAACGAGCAAACCTCGGTACTATTTGGTTGCCTCGTAGACTTGCACACATGGAACACCACCTTTTCATCACCAACTCGGAAGGTCAACTCTCCCGCCTCGACATCAATCAAAGCCTTCCCTGTTGCTAGGAAAGGTCTTCCAAGGATAATTGGGACTTCAAAGTCCACCTCACAATCTAGTAT
>MU780910.1:4183-47637 GCA_026770625.1 Nicotiana glauca
TCTAGGAATTCTTAAGGATTCAAAAGACAAGAATCTGGTGACGAAAGATACGGGAAGAGGAAGTTAAACAGGCACAAGAAGCAGTTTAGACACGAGTCCCGTACCAATTCGAGTCATTTACAGCCAACGGATCGAAAGATATTGAAGACATGTATCTGAAGTCAAAAAGGAGTCCAAATTCAGTATTAAGTACCTGATACGTTGGAAAATTAGTATTTAATAGGAATGATTGTGTAACGGCTTATTTAATGTCATTTATTACTCATAATTATCTCATTAAATGTCCGTTATTATTCTTATTTATACTAAGGAATTGAGCCGTTACTCCTTATGAGCTATAAAAGGAGGAGGTCTCATCATTTGTAAACACACAAAAGATCATCTACATCATATTGAAATACGAATTTCTTTAGTGTTGATTCTTATTCTAAGAAAGCTTATTATATTTTTTGGTCTCTTGATTATCAGTAACCCGATTTCTTATTTTAAATTCTAGTTTTGACCAAATTATCATTTTTTGGTTAAACATTAACCTTAATTAATTGTTACCTTGACACATTGGATTATATAAATAAGGACAAATTTTAAAAAATTAAATTAATTCCTTCTTGATTATATAAATGGATACTTATTTTGGATTAAAATAAAACAGTAAAATAATTATTTATTGTGGATCGAAGGGAGTAATATCTTGTATTGGGAATATTGGAAATGTTAAAGAGTAATTATTTGGGCACAGACTATAATGTTTCTGAATAAGTGATTTATATTTATTCAGATGATCAAAGTATCTGTCATTAGATTATCACGTTTAACAACAGGAGCAACCTTAACTTACAGGTAGTGGGATAGACCAATTGAACAATTACGTGGTAGTGTGAAGTCAAATGCTTAACATTACTAGTTGCTTTGGGTTTCAAAGAAATTTGTTTGGATGCCGGTTAGAGAAGGGAAGATTTGGAGATATGGTAAAGTTGTCGTTGTATGATTTATATGTCACAGGTTTGAATCTGTAACGATCCTTTGAGTATACTAGTCTTAATTTTCGTGTCTCGAGACATCTCATAGCTTCATTTGATATTATATGACTTGCGTGCATGACTGGTCATGTCCCAATGCACACCTCAATAGAGATATGTAACGATTGTATGAAATAATAAATACCCAACTAGGAGTCGAAGTCGAATCCACTGAGAGTTATGATTGGATTTAGGGGTATATATTCGAAGTAAGCAGATGAGCTATTTAGATTGCACTTGCACAACAAGATTTTTGTTTCTATTTCTAATGTTAACCTAATGATTGCAAAATAAAAATAGAAGACTAGAGATAATTATTTTTGAGATTTTTCTAATTGGATCAAAGGCCTATGGCTATGACCATAACATAGGTGTTTACCTAATGAGATAAAGACACTAATGCTTGTATAGCTGATTGGGGTGTATTGTAGCTCACAACTCTACATTACCCACTCAATATTTTTCGATCAGAGAGTAATTTTGCCCAATTTGTCTTTCTCAAGATCAAATGGGTATCTACCAAAACAGTTGATATGAGCTTAAATTGAGCTATTACTATCTCTAGGTTGAAGCATGAACTAAGCTAAATAATAAACAACCAATCATAAAAAAGCACTACATTAATCACCCATAAGGTTTACACACTAGGGTTGGGTCACAACCCTAGTAGAAGTCTAGCTACTCATAATAGAAATTACAGAAAATAGAGAAGAAAAACTAATTAAACTCATATTGGAAGATTAAAATAAAGAAATCTAATGTTGATACACCAAAATAATGCAAAACTTCCTCAAGTAGTAAAGAAAAATGGTTACAGTAACTTTAGATATTCAAAACTTGACCTAATTTGTGAAACTCGTCTATTTATAGAAGGATAAAAATCTCAGACAAAAATGCCCCTCGAAAAGTTTCACGACCGCAAAATTCCATGTGCGGCCTGCAAATTTCTTCATCTGGCAGGAACTGGAGTTCTGCAGCCACATTGAACTGCAACCGTGAAGAAAATCTTCTATGGTCTGCACAATTAGGCCTACGACCGCAAAGCAACTCTTCTGCGGCCACACAATTCTTGTGCGTTCGCAATTCACATAGGCTCCTACCCCAGCTTTGCGGCCGCACAATTCATGTGCGGTCTGCACTTTACGCACATGTCTGCTAAAATCTTCCTCTTGGTTTGCAGCCACAGATGGAATTATGTAGTCTGTAATTTCTTCTGCGGCCACAAAATTCCTTCTACGGACCGGACATTCATGCTTCTGCGCCCTTTATTGCCTTGTGCTTCCGAATACTCCTTTTTAGTCGGAGTTTATCTCGGGAGATCAACTTCCATCATTCCTGCAATTTTACGCAATTTCATTAGTATTGGAAACACAATTCAATGCTTTTATACTAAAACAAAAGCTAAAAGGCGCTAATAAGCAGTCAAAATTCCCACTTATCAGTGACACTTGTTATTTTTCGGAATAATTTTACGAGAAATTTTAAAGAAAATGTAATAATAACTTGAGTTAATCACGGTCAATGTTCTTGGTAAACGACTTCGGATTGGTGTTTTGACGATGTTAGTAGGTTCGTATGATGTTTTTGGACTTGTACGGATATTTGGTTGTTATCTGGGATGATTCGAGTGTGTTTCGGCGCATCGCGAAAGATTGTGAAAATTGAATTTTCAAGTTGAACTCCTTGAGTTTTAACGTTCGATTCTTGTTATTTGATGTTATTTTGATGATTCGAGATAGTGAGAAAGTTTGTCTGATGTTATTAAACTTGTGTACATATTTGGTTTGGAGTCTGAGAGGCTCGGGTAAGTTTCAGATTGATTTCAGACCATTTTTGGACTTGTTGAACTGCTGATTTTTCTTCTGGTGCCCAGTGCTTTGCGATCGCAAAAGTAAAAATTTGGGTTGGAGCTGGTACACTACGCGAACGCGAGAGGTGGATCACGAGGGCCTGTGGGATTTTTTTTCGCGTTCGCGTAGCTTTGGTTGGCTTGGGGGAAGCAGGGGAGTCCTTCATCGTGAACGCAACTAGAAAGTCACGAACGCGGAGGCTTGGCTGGGGATGCCTTCGCAAATGCGAAAGCCAACTGTCATGGGCACTTCACTAACATTGCATGTGCTTCATGAACATGAAGAACACCTGACTCGTGGTTAAACGAAATATCAAAGTCGGGGTTTTGTCATTCTATACCATTTTTGAAACGTAGAGCTCGGACTAGAGAGGATTTTGAAGATATTCTCATCCATACTTCATTGGTTCATGCTTTTTAACTAGTTGTGATATATTTTCATAAACATCTATTTGAATTTAACCTTTAATCTATAAATTTATAGTAAAAATTAGGGTTTTTGAGTAAAGTTTATGAAGTTTGTAAAGTTAAGATTTAGACTTCAAATGAGGTCAAATTTCGAAACAAATCACATAACCGGGATCGGGATAAATGGGTAATCGAATTTTGGCCAGAATCTCCAATTTTGACCAAGCGGGCCCGAGGTTACCATTTGTTGACTTTTTTCTAATTTCATTAAAAGTTGAATCTTTTTCACTCGTGAGTAGTTTTTAAAGCTTATTTGAATTATTTGGACTATAATTGTCTAGATTTGATTGGTTTGGAGGCTAATTCTAAAGGAAAAGTCATGGTTGATCACTAATTTGGTTGCGGGAAGAGGTAAGTGTCGTGGTTAACCTAGACTTGAGGGAATTAAGACTTAAGTAAATTATTTGCTACTGTGTGGGGACGACGTATATGCAAGGTGACGAGTGTATATATGTAGTCATGGGTTAAGCATGCGGGTTAGGATATTCATATATCTTCAATTATTTTATGCCTTCATTTAATCCACATTATTACTTGTTAAATGGTTTTATTGTTATTTTCCCCTTACTTGTTATAATCCTTTCTTTATTCATTACATGCCTTAATTTACTATTTGTTTTTCATGTATCTGTACTTTTATTTATTGATTGCCTTTACTTGCTTTATGACTTTGTGTGTTATTAGATAACTATTTTGTCCGCTTTATGTCATTAACTATGTAATTCTCTAATCATGCTTTATTGGGAGATAAACCATAGTTGATTATAGTTTATACATTTATTTTATTTATGTGGGATCAGGTTGCACGTTGCAATAGATAGATATCGGGTGGCACGTCACAAAGGATATTGGTAATATTGTTTGGAATCGGGTTGCAAGTTACAACAGATATCGGTATTAATACTTGGGATTAGATTGTACGCCAAAATGGTATTTACATGTATTTGTGGATCAGATTGGGTGCCGTAATAAGAAGACATATTATTTATAAACATTTGTGGATCAGGTTGTGCACCGTAACAGAGAAAATATACTTAACTATTTTAACTGTTATTTTGGTATCCGTGTTGAGTTGAGAAGTTGAGCATATATGTTATTTTGGGGCACTCTGTTAAATAAATTATGTTCCGATTTTTATGTTAATTCTTGTTTTCTTTACTATGCTATTATTTCATTTAAACTCGCACAAGTTTTGTTGTGAGTGCCTTGTTATAGCCTCGTCACTGCTTCGTCGAGGTTAGGCTCGGTACTTACGAAGTACATGTGGTCAATTGTACTCATACTACACTTCTGCATTTTTTGTGCAGATTTTGGTGTTGGTCGCAATAATATTTAGTCGAGGCTCGCTCGGATTAGCTTTTCACGGAGACTTGAGGTAGAGCTACATGATGTTCCCAGACCTTGAAGTCCCCTTCTTATTTCTTTCACTGTTAATTCATTCAGAATGTGGTATTTTTATTTCAGATCATGATTGTAGTATTTTGTTTTAGTAGCTATAGGGTTTTAGGAAATTCTACTTCTTTCTTTCTCTATCATGCGATTATGTACAATCATTGAGTTTGAATTATTCTATTCTTGTTCTCTTACAGAAAGTGGGACATGCATAAATTCACATCGGACTAGGAACTGGAGCCTCAGGTTGCAACCACTACTAGGGGTAGTAGCCGGGGCTGATGTAATGGTAAATGCAGAGGCATAGCTCAGCCTAGAGCACGTGTAGAAACACCTATTGCAGAGCCTCAGATCTAGCAGAAGGAGGAGGAGATCCCTGTTCAGACTGCGATAGTTGGACCAGCTCTGGTCCCGAAGGGGTTTATTGCCACTCCCGTACTTTTATGACGCTCTAGTCCGCATGGTTGGACTTATGGAGAGTACGGCCCAGGCCGGAGTATTTTCTATGGCAGTAACCATCTCTCAAGCTAGGGGAGGATCCCAGACTCCCACTACTCACACTCCAGAGCAAATGGCTCATAGATATCAGACTCCGATATTTCCAACAGTTGGAGCAGTTCAGTCTATTATTTCTACACAATCCAGGGAGGGACCCGCTATGTTGTCCAATGGGTTGAAGATATTGGAAATATCACTAAGTTATTTTCTATACGATTTGGTGGTACACCTTCTGAGGACCCACAAGATTTCATAGATCGTTGCCATGAGGTACTGCACAACATGGGTATTGTGGAGTCTAATGGAGTTGACTTTATAGTATTTCAGATGCATGACTGTTCTAAGAGGTGGTGGCGGGAGTATGTTCAGGGCAGACCAACAGGTTCACCTCCACCTACTTGGGATAAGTTCTCACATCTATTTTTGAAGAAGTCATCCATTTCACTCAGAGAGAGGACTACTGTAACCAGTTTGAGCACTTCCAGTATGGTAGCCTGATTTTTACCCAGTACGAGACTTGATTCGTGGATTTATCTTGCCATGCAATTGTCTTAATCCCTATTAAGAGCGAGAGGGTGAATATATTTATTGATGGCCTTACTTACTATATGAGGCTACAGATGGCCAGGGAGACTGAGGATGATATTTTCGTCGTCTGGGTTGTAGAGATTACTAGACGAATCAAGTAGGTTTGTGGTCAGGGTAGAGAGATGGCATCTCAGAAGAGGCCTCGTCATTTCAGTGGTGCCTCATCTGGAGGCAAGGGGTTCATTTAGTAGATGCCATCTTATTAGGTTGATTCAGTCAGCACTTCAGGCATTATGTAGTGCTTTGGGTAGTCGTGATTCTTATGTGTCTTATCTTGAGCAGCTATCCTACAATGCACCTCCAGCTCTCATCAGTGCACCACTGATTCAGAGCTATCATAGTGGTTATCCCAACCATCAGGTTCAGTCCCAGATTCAGCATCCACACCAACTGAGAGAGTGTTTTGAGTGTGGAGGTACAAACATATCCGGAGGTACTATTCCAAACTTATAGCAGTGTGCCATAACACGGTTCTCATGCCATAATTCCGATGCCAGTTGCCCCACCACCTGCTCAGCCAACTTGAGGCGGGGGTTAGGAAACCCAAGGTGGTGGTCATTCCATTAGAGGTGGAGTCTAGCCATAGAGAGGCCGTTCGAGAGGTGGAGGTCACATTGGCGGGGCTCAGCCTTGTTTCTATGCATTTCCAGTTAGACCTGAGGCAGAGTCTTCTGATATGGTCATCACATGTGTTGTTCTCATTTTTCATAGAGACACCTCAATTTTATTTGATCAGTGTTCCACTTATTTGTTTTTTTCATCCTATTTTGCTCTATATTTGGATATGACTCATTATTTTTTAAGTGCCCCTATTTATGTCTACGCTTGTGTGAGATTCTAGTGTGGTAGATTGTGTCTATCGCTCGTGTGTGGTTTCTATTGGGGGTTACAAGACTAGGGTAGATATTCTTTTACTCATCATGGTGGAATTTGATGTTATTTTAGACATGGACTGATTGTTACCATATCACGCTATTCTAGATTGTCACGCTAAGACCGTGGCGTTGGTTATGGTGGAATTGGCACAGATGGAGTGGAGAGGTTCACGAGGTTATGTTTCCAGCAAGGTGGTGTCCTTTCTGAAGGCATAGTAGATGGTTGAGAAGGGGTATTTGGCATATTTAACTTTCGTTAGGGATGTTAGTATTGATACTCCTACCGTTGAGTCAATTCCGGTAGTGAGAGACTTTTCATAAATGTTCCCAGCTAGATGTCGTCTGATCGGGACATTAATTTTGGTATTCACATGATATCGGGCACTCAACCCATCTCTGTTTGACCACATCGCATGGAACTAGTGGAGTTGAAAGAATTAAAGCAACAACTTTAGGAGTTTCTTGATAAGGGTTTTATCAGACCAAATGTCTCGTCTTAGGATGCTCCAGTTCTATTTGTGAAGGTAGAAGGACGTCACAATGCAGACATGCAGTTGAACAAAGTTATAGTCAAGAACAAGTACCTACTAGCGCGTATTGATAATTTATTTAACCAACTTTAGGGTGCCAAGATGTTCTCGAAGATTTACCTGAGATATCATAGTTGAAGATCCGGGCTTCAAACATTCCGAAGACGGCTTTCAGGACCTACTATGGTCATTATGAGGTTTTTGGAATGTCTTTTGGGTTGACCAATTCCCCAGCAAACTTTATGCATTTGATGAACAGCGTGTTCTAGACATACCATGATTTTTTTGTCATAGTGTTAATTGACAACATTTGGTGTATTCTCGCAGTAGGGAGGATCATGAACAACACTTGAGGATTAGGCTCCAGATTTTGAGGGAGAAGAAACTATATGTTAAATTCTCCAAGTGCGAATTTGGCTTAATTCAACGGCATTTTTTGGGCCATGTGATGTCTAGTGAGGGGATTAAGGTGGACCCGAAGAAGATTGAGGTATTTTAAAACTAGCCGGACAGTCTTTAGCTGCGTTGGAGCTTCATGAGTTTCGCTAGTTATTATCGTCGTTTCGTGGAGGATTTTTCATCCACCACAATTCCATTAACTAGTTTAACCTAGAAGGGTGCTCCTTTCATATGGTCCAATGAGTGTGAGGTAAGCTTTCAGAAGCTCAAGACTGCATTGACTTCGTCAGATTGTTGATATCGCCTACAAGTTCATGATCTTACACCGTATATTGTTATACATCGCGTATTGGGCTTGACGTGATATTGATACAGGACAATAGGATGATTGTCTACGCGTGTCAGAAGTGGAAGGATCATGAGAAGATTGACCTTGTGCATGACTTAGAGTTGACATCCATTATTCACGTGCTGATGATTCAGAGGCACTAACTGTTACGACATTCCATGTGAGGTCTATACTGACCATCAGAGTCTCCAGAACCTATTCAAGTAGAACGACCTTAATTTGCCATAGTATATATAGTTAGAGTTATTGAAAGACTATGATATCACCATATTATATCATCTAGAGAAGACCAATATGGTTGACGATGCATTGAGTAGGAAGGCTAAGAGCATGTGCAGTTTGACATATTTACTGGTAGAGGAGAGGCCACTAGCCATGGGTGTTCAGGCTTTGGCCAATCAGTTAGTGAGGCTGGATGTTTCAGAGCCTAGCTGTGTTCTTGCTTGTATTGTGGCACAGTAATCATTTTTGGAGCACAAGGCTCTTCAGTTTGATGATCCTCACTTGTTGGTGTTGAGGGACATGGTGTAACGAGGTGGTTCTATGGAGGCTATGATTGGATATGATGGTATTATGTGGCTTCAGGGATGGATTTTTTTTCCAAATGTTAATGGGTTCAGAGAGTTGATCCTTGAATAGGCTCACAGTACATGCTATTCTATTCACCTGGGTATCACGAAGATGTACCGTGACTTGAAACATAACTATTGGTGGCAGAAAAAGAAGAAAGATATTGTTGCTTATGTCTCTCGATATTTGAATTATCAATAGGTGAAGCACGAGCATACAAAACCAGGAGGGTTGACTCAGATATTGGATATATCGGAGTGGAAGAGCGCATCACTATAGATTTTTCAGTAGGATTACCATATAACTTAAGGAAATATGACATAGTTTAGGTTATTGTGGAACGGGACTAAGTCCGCTCACTTTGTTCCGGTGACGACTTTCTATTCTTCAGAGCAGTTGGTTCAGATTCACATCGAGAGATTATCTACCTGCATGGCGTGCCTATTTCAATCATTTATGGTCGAGGCACACAATTCACATCACATTTTTAGAGAACGTGCAGTATCCATTGGGCATGCGGGTCGAGCTGAGTACCGCATTTCATCTTTAGATGGATGGATTGTCCGCGTGGACTATTCAGATCTTGGAGGACATGTTACGTACATGTGTTATTGATTTCGAAGGTTTATGGGATTGGTTTCTATCACTCGTAGAGTTCTCCTACAACAACAGCTATCATTCAAGCATCCAAATAGGTTCGTATGAGGCCTTATATGGGAGACGATATCGTTCTCCGATTAGTTAGTTTGAGCCTAGAGAGGCTACAGTGTTGGGAACTGATTTGGTCTGTGATGCTCTGGAGAAGGTTAATGTGATTCAGGAGCAACTTCGTGTAGGTCAGACCAAGCAGAAGAGTTATGCGGACCGAAATGTTCGACATTTAGCTTAAAAGGTGGGTGAGAAGATTCTTCTCCGAGTATCACCTATGAAGGTTGTAAAGCAGTTTTGGAAGAAGATCAAGTTGATCCTGAGTTTTATTAGCCCATTCGAGATCTTAAAGAGAGTTGTAGAGGTTTCTTACTGATTTGCATTTCTCCTAGACAGCGGGGTACATATGATAATTTCACATCTCCTTGTGTTGGAAGTACCTTGAGGACAAGTAACATGTTTTGGACTTCATCGCGGTGCAACTTGATGAGAGTTTGACCTATGAGGAGGACCCGATGTCTATTCTAGACTGACATGTTCGAAAGTTGTGATCCAAGAGTTTTCTTTATGTGAAAGTGTAATGGTGTCAGCCGATTGAGGAGGCTTCGTGGGAGTCCGAGTCCAATATGCGAAGCAGATACCCATACCATTTTACCAGTTCGGATACTTTTCTATGTCCGTTTAGAGGTAGAGAATATAATGATGATCCGATATATCATTTTGAGTACTAGCCCTTATTTTCATGTTCTGGGACCTATCTTAGCTTCATTTGACATTATATGACTTGCGTTTGTAGTCCGAGTTATTTTTTCGGAAAGCTTTTATGTAAATTTTCATTAAAATAACTTGAGTTGACCACAATAAACGTTCTTGGTAAACAACCTTGTATTGGTGTTTTGACGATTTTAATAGGTTCGTATGATATTTTAGTACTTGTACGCATGTTTGGTTGGGGTCGGGGTGACCTGAGCGCGTTTCGGTGCATTATGTGAAAGATTGTAAAAAATGAGTTTTCAAGTTGAAATCCTTGAGTTTTAATATTCGTTTCTTGTTATTTGATGTTATTTTGATGATTTGAGGTAAGGTAGCGAGCAAATTTTGTATGATGTTATTACACTTGTGAGCATGTTCGATTTGGATCTAAAGGGTCTCGAGTGAGTTTCGCACCATTTTTGGACTTGTTGAATTACTAGTTTTTCTTCTGGTGTCCAGTGTTTCACGATCGCGAAGGGGAATAATTTTGGCCGAGGCTGGTACACTATGCGAACGCAAGAGGTGGATTGCAAACGCGAGGTCTTGGGGGGATTGCCCTTCGTGAACACATAGCTTTCGTTGGCTGGGGAGAATGCAAGAGAGTCCTTCATAGCGAACATGACCAGCAGGTCGCGAACGCGGAGGCTTGGCTGGGGATGCCTTTGCAAACGCGATTGGGACCTCGCGAACGTAAAAGCCAACTGGCATGTGCACTTTGCAAACGTGGGAGGTGCTTTGCGTATGCAAAGAACACCTGACACCCAGTTAAATGAAATATCAAAGTCGAGATTTTGTTATTCTACACTATTTTTGAAATCTAGAGCTCGGACTAGAGAGGATTTTGAAGAGATTTTCATCCCTACTTTAGCAGTTAGTGTTTTTAAACTAGTTTTGATGTATTTTCATAAACACCCATTAATTTTTAACCTTTAATTTATGAATTTTATGGTAGAAATTAAGACTTTTAGATAGAGTGTAGGAATTTATAAAATTGTGATTTAAAGCTCAAATTGAGGTCGGATTTTGAAACAAATCATGTAACCGGATTCAGGGATGGATGGGTAATCGGATTTTGGTTCGAATCTCGAATTTTGACCGATCGGGCCTAGGATTTGAGTGATTTATTTGTTATATGTTTTATGTGTGGGGACGGTGTATATGCAAGATGACGAGTATATATACGTAGTCATGAGTTAAGCATGTGGGGTTGTGATATTTATTTGTTGTCATCAATTATTTCATACATTTATTTAATCCATGTTATTACTTATTACATGCTTTAATTATTATTTGTCCCTTACTTGTTATAATCATATTTTTATTCGTTACATGCCTTAATTTGCTATTTTTTTTATGTATCCGTGCTTTTATTTATTAACTACCTTTACTTGCTTTATGATTTTGTGAGTTATTAGATAACTATTTTTGTATGCTTTATGTCTTTTCTTATGTAATTCTTTGATTACGTGTTATTGTCAGATACGTCATAGTTGATCACGGTTTGTACATTTATTTTATATTGTATGGGATCGGATTGTACGCCGCAACGAATATTGGTATTACTGTATGGGATCGGGTTGTACGTTGCAATGGATATTGGTTATTTTGTTTGTGATCGGGTTGCACGCCGCATCGATATTTATGTGTATTTGTAAATCGGGTTGCGTGTCGTAATGAAGAATATATATATATATATATATATATATATATATATATATATATATATATATATATATATATATATATGGATCAGGTTGGGTATTGCAACGGAGAAGACATGTTACTTATATATATTTGTGGATCAGATTGCGCGTCGCAACAGAGAAGACATATTTAACTTTTTTAACTGTTGTTTCTGTATCCGTGTTGAGTTGAGAAGTTGAGCATATATGTTATTTTGGGGCACTCTGTTATGTGATTTCTATTCCGGTTTTATGTTAATTTTTGTTTTCTCTATTCTTCTAGTATTTCATTTATACTCGTACATGTTTATTGTGAGTACCTTGTTATAGCCTCGTCACTACTTTGTTGAGGTTAGATTTTGTACTAACGGGGTACATGGGGTCGGTTGTACTCATACTACACTTTTATACTTTTCGTGCAGATTCTGGTGTTGGTCCCAGCAACAGTTAGTGGATGCTCGCTCAGATCAGATTTTTACGGAGATTTGAGGTAGAGCTGCACGACGTTCGCAGACCTTGAAGTCCCCTTCTTATTTCTTACACTGATATTTCATTCAGACAATTGTATTTTTATTTCAGAGCTTGGTTGTAATATCTTATTTTAGTAGCTCATGTATTTGTGACACCAAATTTCGGGAGTTGACTAGACAGCATATTGGGATTTGTATCTATTTCGAAGTTCTATAGTTTTGTTTCTCATTTAACTGCTTTTAAAATTGTTAAAAATGAATAATGTGTAGTTAATGTTTGCTTGCCTAGCAAGTTAACGTTAGGCGTCATCACGACCCCGCAGTTGGAATTTCGAGCCTTGACAGAATCATGGAATCAGCCTCCGATACTTGCGTCAAGATAGACTGCTTACATAACATACTTTTGAGTGTGGTCCTTTTTCAAACCATGCATAAACATGGGATACTTTGTACACCGAACTACTATTACTTATTAGAATGGATCAAGAGTATTTTGCAAATTTAAAATATTTTTTTCTATTCAAGTTGTGTCTGTTACGTTTGGTGAATTTAAAAGACTATATATGTTGGTGTTATAAGGACGAAAAATAGACCAACCCACAAGCTTAAGGACCATTTGGTACCACCAAAGGATGTGATGCAGTGGATGTGACTGCTCTTTCCTTAACCAAAGGTCTCGAGTTCGAGCCATGAGTATGGAAAAATCTTTGATAGGAGCGCTTTCGCCCAAATGAGGCCCTACGTGGCGTGAATCCAAATATAATCGGGTATATGGAAAAATCTTTGATAGGAGCGCTTTCGCCCGAATGAGGCCTTACACGGCGTGAATCCAAATATAATCGGGTTTCAATGTGAGTACCGGACATCGGGTGGAAAACGGGACCATTTGGTAAAACAGTCTTGAAATATTCTCTCTCTTCACTATCCAAATTCCAAGAGTTGTGAGACACTTGGCGAGCGTCTACCCATAAAGCGAAGTGGAATTCATCTCAGCCAAGCATAATCCAGTACTTAATTGGATAGTAAATAAACACAAATATACCGTAATACAAAACATTTAAAAGGATTTTCCTTGAAATAACAGCATTCCAGTAATTCATGTAATGAACTAATCATTCAAACACACGTAACATCTACAATTATCTTCAACTCATACAGTAAAGACACAAAATGCACAAATATCTTCATTGAAAAAAATTATATTTATATATAAAGGTGACGTGTCACGACATGTACATCGGTCAAATGGTCAATGAATCACAATTAGTCACGAGTCAGGAGTTACAACAGACACGAGCGAAAAAGGAGGAAGAGGCACGGGAAATCATATAAGTAACACGGTGCTCGTACCTATTTAAGCCATTTATATTCGGACATCAAAAGGAATGCATCTGACTATAGAAAAGAGTACAGATACGACATTTAGTGGGCATTAAATGCTGAATACGTTAGAGAATATATTTGGAATGTAATAATTGTGTAACGCAACATTCAATGTCTTTAATTACTCATAATAGCCTCATTATGATTTAGACAAAACGTATATTCTCAAAGGTACCTATAAAAGTGGGATATATGGTCAGTTGTAAGGACAGACAATACTATAGTGGTATTATTTATTTTTCTTAATTATCATCTCACTACTCATAATTATTTCCTTTTATTCATTTTCTTGATTATCAGCAACCCGAGTTCTTCTAAATTCTAGCTTTAGCCTAAATTCCATTTTGATCAAACAAATTGGTTCCGTTATCGGGAATCTGATAATCTATTTCCTCTTTGCTTAACTTTCCTTGTCGCATCAACTATGACAAACAACAATGATAACACTCAAGGAAACCAAGAAAATCAAACAAATCAACAACTTCATGGAGATCTGCAAGATAATAACGCATTAGTTCCTTCTCCACGAGGTTCTCCACGACGGTCTCGTGAAGGCATTCCTGAGGGATCTCATACAGATGGACAAGCTCAATTCGAAAATGTGGAGGCTATGGATGAAGCTTTACAAAAACTTATCGCCACTCAGGTCAATAAAGCTCTTCAAGCTTTTGTCAGCCAATTACCTGTTGCTCCACCCACATCTACTCCAAATAACAATACTCTGGAGAACCCTCGCTCTAGGCTAATTAATTCAGGTAGCGGAGGAACCCCCAGCGAAACAGGGGAGGGAGAACCAGGTAATTTAGTTAATTCTGATTTACAAAATCTAGTACTAACATTGCAGAAACAGTTCAAGGAGCAAAGTGACCGCATAGAGTAAATACTCGGGGTGCCGCCCGTGATCAAAGGGATAGATATGGATAAGTATTCTCAACAGCCTTGGAAGACAAATGCTGCTCCTCTCCCAATTCCAAAAAAGTTCAAAATGCCTGATATACTAAAATACTATGGGACAACAGACCCACGAGACCATTGCATTTACAACAGGCGTATAGGGCAACGACCTGACTAAGCAAGAGATTGAATCAGTCTTAGTCATAAATTCCGGTAAAACACTCACTAAAGGAGCATTAACATGGTATTCTCTCTTACCCGAAAATTCTATAAATTCTTTTACTGAGCTTGCAGATTATTTTATCAAAGCACACTCGGGAGCTCAAAAAGTTGAAAAAAGAATGGAAGATATCTTCAAGATCAAGTAAGGAGACTCAGAACTGCTTAGAGAATTCATGGACAAATTTCAACATGAAAGAATGACATAGCCACGTGTACTTGACAATTGGACAGCCATAGACTTCATAAGCAATTTGAATGAGAAAAGTTCAGAAGCTACGAGGCGACTCAAGGAAAGCCTCCGAGAATTTCCAGCAACAACGTGGAATGACGTCTATAACAGATATAGTACAAAGATGAGGATTGAAGAAGATATTATTTTACGACATAAAAAAGAAGAAAAAGTAAGCTCAAGACGTGCAAAAAATGAAAAAAGATCCGTTAAAAACGGGTACGATCCATACATGGGACCTGTGGGAAGAGACTCACGATCAAAGCAGGACAATCAGAGGTACAATCACATATCAAGGAATAAAGAGTCAGGCTTGTCTTCAAGATTTGGGAATGATCAAAACACACACGAGTCATGAGATGATGATAGGGGTCTGAAGGCAAGGTTCGGTGGTTATAATTTCAACATGAGCACTTCTGAACTCATAGCTGTTTTAAGAAGCATGAGAGATAAGGTGTGATGGCCAAAAAAGATGCGATCAAATCCAAACAGATGAAACCCTGATCATTGGTGCGAATTTCATAATGATCACGACATAAAATAGCAGATTGCAGGTTTTTGCAAGGTGAAGTTGATCATTTGCTAAAATAGGGGTATCTCACTGAGTTATTCAATGAGAAAGGTAAACAAGCATACATGAAGAACATGCAAGAGCCTCCAAAACCACCTTCACCCAAAAGAACTGTCAACGTTATAAGTGGGGGTGAAGATATCAATGGCGTATATGATACTGCAGCAAATAAGATTTCCAAAGTAACAATTACTCACGGGAAGCGGCTGTGGCATGTATTGGAGGAAGAACATATTACATTTAATGATACAGATACCGAGGGTTTATTAACTCCACATAACGACGCACTGGTAATATCTTTACTTGTACATGACACTAGTGTGAAATGAGTTTTGATTGATCCAGGTAATTTTGTGAACATTATTTTGATACGAGTATTACGCGAGATGCAAGCAGAAGATAAATTGGTTCCAAAAGCGCATACTTTGTCAGGATTTGACAACTCTAGTGTTGTAACAAAAGGGGAGGTGATACTTACTACATTCGTAGAAGCCGTTGTCAAAGATACCAAATTTCAAGTAGTAGATATGGAAATGGCTTACAATGTAATTCTTGGGAGGCCATGGATCCATGACATGGACGCTATTCCATCAAACTTGCATCAAGTCATTAAATTTCCATTGCCATAGGGAATATGTCAAATAAGGGGTGATTAACAAAAATCCAGGAGCATCAACTCCGTGGCAAATTCAATTGTTAAGGATGAAGAAAAATAACAATTACAGAATTCAGTTGAGAATAACATGGCGTCAAGCTCAACTGAACAAGGTCAAACATATGTGAATTCAAGACATGATACTACTCAAGAACCAGAAGAAAACGAAAACATCAAAACCACGATAGAAGAGTTGGAGGCTGTGGTTTTATTTATACATTGCCAGAGAGAAAAACATATATAGGATCCAATCTTAGCCCGGAGGTGCAACGTAAGTTGATTGAATTTTTAAAAGCTAACACATATTGTTTTGATTGGTCCCATTATGACATAACAGGGATACCACCGGAGGTGATGACTCATAAATTAAATGAAGATCCATCATATCCTCCAATCAAGCAAAAGAAAAGAAAGCAGGGAACTTTCAAGAATCAAGTAATTCAAGAAGAAGTCCAAAAATTGCTAAAAATTAGTTCTATTCGTGAGGTAAAGTATCCTAACTGGTTAGCTAACACTGTTGTAGTTCCAAAGCAGAACGGTAAGTGGCGAGTTTGCGTAGATTACATAGACCTTAATAAAGCTTGCCCGAAAGATTCTTTTCCACTACCGCACAAAGATCAATTGATTGATGCAACTGCAGGCCATGAACTTTTAAGTTTTTTAGATGCATATTCGGGTATAATCAGATTAAAATGGATCCAGGAGATGAAGAAAAAACTTCCTTCATAACAGACAGGGGGACTTACTGTTACAAAGTAATGCCCTTTGGTCTAAAGAATGCAGGTGCAACGTATCAGAGGTTAGTTACCCAAATGTTTCGAGAACATTTAGGTAAGACTATGGAGGTATACATAGATGATATGCTCGTTAAAACTCATCATTCAGGAGATCATATATTGCATCTATCTGAAGCGTTTAAAATTTTGCGGAAATATAATATGAAGTTAAATCTTGAAAAATGTGCATTTGGTGTGGCATCAGGTAAATTTTAAGTTTTCTTGTTTCTAACCGTGGTATTGAAGTGAATCCTGCACAGGTTAAGGCCATTAAAGATATCCCTGATATACTTTCAAACAAGAAAGAAGTTCAAAGATTAACAGGGAGAATTGCAGCATATGAAGATTCATTTAAAAATCATCAGAGAAATGTTTTAAATTCTTCTCATCCCTTAAGAAGCAGGACCAATTTGAATGGAATGAAGAGTGTCATTAAGCACTCAGGAATTTGAAAACATACTTATCAAATCCACCTTTGCTAGCCAAACCAAAGGCTGGGGAGAGACTTCTCATTTACCTTGCTGTTTCAGAAGTTGCGGTTAGTGCTATTTTGGTTCGAGAAGAACAAGGTAAACAATCCCCTATCTATTATGTTAGTAAGTCTTTGTTAGATGCAGAGACGCGGTCTCAGTTAGAAAAACTTGCACTTGCATTAATCATGGCATCTAGAAAGTTAAGACCTTACTTTCAATGTCATCCTATTGCTGTAGTGACTGCATATCCTTTACGTAATATATTGCATAAGCATGAATTATCAGGTAGGTTGGCCAAATGGGCCATAGAGTTAAGTGAATAAGAAATCACGTATCAACCTAGAACAACAATAAAATCACAAGTATTAGCCGATTTCGTGGCTGATTTTAGCCAGGGGATGCAATTAGAAGCAGAAAAAGAATTGCAAGTTTTAAATGGAGCTAATCAAGGAACTTGGACTTTATTCACTAATGGATCATCTAACGTAAAAGGTGCAGGTTTAGGGGTTGTCTTGGTACCAACTACGGATGAAACTATTAGACAAACTATTAAATGTCATTCTATAACTAACAATGAAGTGGAGTATGAAGCTGTGATCACAGGTCTAGAATTGGCACGAGAACTTGGAATAAATCAGATTATAATTAAGAGTGATTCACAACTCATGGTCAATCAAATGCTGGGGACTTATACAGCTAGAGAAGCAAGGATGCAGAAGTACTTAGAAAAGGTACGGGAGCTGATAAAGCAATTTCAAACCTGGAAAGTCATACAAGTACCAAGGGATGAAAATGTTGAAGCAGACGCCCTAGCTAATCTTGCATCTGCAGCTGATGTGGCAAGTGATGCAAACGCCTCTGTTATACATTTATTTCACTCAGTTCTCGATCCTGATAAGAATGAGGTAAACTTTAATAATTTAACCTGGGATTGGAGGAACGAGATTGTTGCTTTTTTGCAGTATGGAACCTTCTCTGATGATAAGAAAAAAGCCCATGCGCTGCGAAAAAGGCTGCTCGGTACTGTTTAAAGCAAGGTAATTTATATTGAAAAATATTTGGTGGTCCCTTAGCAAGATGCCTCGGACCTTCGCAAATGGAGTATGTAACGAGAGAGATACATGAGGGGCACTGTGGAAATCACGCAGGAGGAAGGTCACTGGTAAGAACCTTGATTAGAGCAGGATACTATTGGCCTAAAATGGAAGAAGAAGTAGAAAGTTTCGTGGCTAAATGTGATAAATGCCAAAGGCACGGTAACAATATGCACAGACCCGCAGAATTATTACATCCAGTCATTGCACCGTGGCCATTTATGAAATGGGGAATGGATATAGTGGGACCATTACCTCAAGCGAAAGGACAGGTAAAGTTTTTGCTAGTACTTACTGATTATTTCACTAAATGGGTGGAGGCAGGAGCATTTAGTCAAAGATTTTATTTGGCGGAATATCATATGTCGATTTGGTGTACCAAAGAAAATCGTATGTGACAATGGCCCTCAATTTATCGGAGCTCAAATCACAGAGTTTTTTGAGAGTTGGCAAATTAAAAGGATTACATCTACACCTTATTATCTGGTAGGTATGGGCAAGCAGAATCAACAAACAAGATTATTATCAATAATTTAAAGAAGCGATTAGAGGAATCAAAGGGTAACTGGCCTGAAGTGTTACCCGGAGTTTTATGGGCATATCGCACAACAGCAAAAACGAGCACAGGAGAAACACCCTTTTCATTGGTTTACAGAGCTGAGGCTTTGATTCCAGTTGAGATAGGAGAACCAAGCACATGATTCATGCAAGCGATACAAGAATCTAATGACAAAGAGATGCGGATCAATTTGGATCTACTGGAAGGCAGGAGAGAAGCTGCATTAATAAGAATGGCAGCACAAAAACAAGTGATAGAACGATATTACAACAGGAAAGCACGCCTCAGATTCTTCAAAATTGTGGACTTCGTGCTTAAAAAGGTTTTTCATTCCACAAAGGCAGCCAACACGGGTAAATTGAGTCCAGCTTGGGAAGGACCCTACAGAGTTCGTGATATTGCAGGCAAATGAGCATATGAATTGGAGACAATGGATGACAAAGTATTACCTTCACATTGGAATGTTGTTCATTTGAAGAGATATTACTTCTAAGGAATACCCACAGTCAGGTATCACCATTTTGCATTTAATTTTTTCAATTGTTAAAATTTTACTAATGATTTTAGTTGCTAGGCAAAAAGCTAGACCGTACTAAATGATGAGTCACGACCTGTAAGGCACACAGAACAACCTAAAATTCCTAGCCTAGGGTTACAATTATTCTGATAGAAATTTAAACAGGTTAAGCAGTCTTCATCTATAATCGTACCTCCAAGTCCCATATGTGTTTCCTTTTCAGGAAAAGGACCAAATGAGAGAAACTATCAAGTGCTCGAGGCTTCATACTTCAACACTCAAACACTTGGGGACTACATAATATACAAAAGTATATATAAAGAAGGTAGAGAAGATTGACGAAAAATCAAGCCTGAAAAAGTCAAGAGCAGAGTAATAAAAGTCACATGAAATCATGAGCCAAGGCAAAAGAAAACCTTACTGTAGTTAGGGTAAAAGCTATGTATTAAAGCAGGTTATAAAGAAAAACCTTGCATCTATTGTTCTAAAACGGGTTATAAAGAAAAACCTCTTGTTTATTATTTTTCTTAAAAATCTGTTACAAGGAAAAACAGTTACGAGAAAGTTATAGATGTAATTCAAATACATGTAAGATGTTATTCAAAACTTATCAAGGTTTAAAATAAAACCTTGTCAATGTTATTTCAAAGAAACATGTGTGCTCCTATTTCTTTTATTGTATGTTAACACCATTATGAAGTTGAGACGTCTTATTAATTAAGTGTCGAAATATAAAAGGGTCCTCTTTTATAAAAACTCATGTGTAAAATTATTTAGTCATGAGATTAACAGAAGCATTTTTAAAAATAAAAAATGCAAGTTATTCTATAAGTCCTTAAAAATAAAGGCAAGAACAAAATAAACAGAAGTCTAACATCAAAAACTTCTTAAAATACTTAAGATTAAGTACGAACTTGATCATAAAACTGTAAAATTATTTATATAGATTGCCCCATAAATGACTTGGGGACTTGAGTTCCAAAAACCAACCCTTAAATGGAGCAGCTAAAGGTTTTACTACAATTTTCTAAGAATAAACCCTTAAATGAAGCCAATGGTTTCTAACACGACTTTCCAAAGAGGTACCTGCAACAAAAATAAGAAATTAAATATAAATTTTTTACTAAGAAGATGTGGCAACTGAAGAAGAGGCATCAACAACAACGGGTTCAACTTGGACAGAAGCATCAGTGGTTACAAGCTGATCTTGATTCACAGCAACAAACTCAGCTTGAGTAAGGGCTTCAACAGAGGTGGTTTCGACTTGGCTTGTAGCAATGGGTTCGATTGGTCTTGAAAAAGATGCGATACCCATATGAGCCTCAACCACGGAAGCTTCAATCACAGGAGAAGGGAAGTCCTGCGGTTGCTGAGCTTGTTCTATGGTTTCATTGACCTTAGCTAATTCAGCTTCCAGGTCAAAACTTTCTTGCCCAACTTCAAGCAGGGTATCACGACGGGAATTCAGAAAAGCCCAACTCACCTCAATATCAAATTTTTCTTCAAGGATATCATAATCCTTTTCCCAAGCAGTAACCTCACTCTTGAGCTCTTCATTTTCGGCCAAGGCAAAATTACAAGAAGCTTGAAGGGAAGCATAAGAGCTCTCTAAAACACGTACCTTGTCAACAGAAGCTCGAAGGTCCTCCTGTGCTTGAGTTAAGTTTTGCACAAGTTCTCCAGCGTAAACTTCTTTTTGAGCTAACAGAGGCTTTAGTGCCCTATTCTCCTCGCTAGCCTTGGATAGCTGTTCTGAAAAGGAGGATTCATGATATTCTTTTTCCTTCTAAGCTTGGCTCGAGAAAGCCTTGATAATCGCTAGCTCCGAAGTTAACGCTTGTACTTGTGGTTCTAAGGTACTTCTACTCTCTTGTAAATCCTCCATCTCAATTTGAGTACTGTCAAACTGTTCCTTCCAGTTGTTTGCCTCCGATTGAGAATCGCGAGCAGCCTTCTCAGCATCATGAGCAGCCTTCTCTAAGTCACATGCTACCTTCTCCAAGAGGGAGATTATGTTCATCAGCTCAGTGCCAATAAGATTGGCCTAATAAAAAAAAGGAAGTAAGAATCCCAGAGTCAGAAATCTTTACAAAGTGGAGAAGAGAAGAAAATAAAATACCTTCAAAGTGGCATGCACTATGTCATTCATAAGGGTCAGGCTGCTATGGCTTTCAAGATTTGCTTTCTCGATTGGGCCAATCAAAGGCTCGAGCCAAATATCAGTTTGGCCGGACTTTCTCAAGAGGCTGTTGTTGGCAGGAACTTCAATGATTACGCTCCTCATATTAGTACTTCTACTTGAAGAACCCACCTCCGTATGGTGAATGATAGGTGGGGGAATTATCAAAGGAGTAGCGGTGGAAGGAGTAAAAATAGTGGAGGAAGGAACAAAAGAAACGGTTGATGCAGGTAAAGAAGCAATCACAGGTACGGGAGATGAAAAAGAAGATAAGGCAAGTTCATCTAGAATAGGTCCTAAATTTCCACTACCAAAACCACTATCAAAAAATTGGTCCATAGACTCACGAGTGTCATAAGGAGAGATGTCATCATCAGGAATGATAATTGGAGCAACAACTGGCTCGGTAAGAGACAGATGAGAAGAGACTTCAACCTCATCATCGGAGATGATACGTCTCCTAGCTCGTGGTCTCGTTACCAGGGAGCCTTCATCTTCTTCCTCAGAGTCTTGTTCTTCAGCAGCTTTTCTTTTGGAAGAAGAACCCAAGACTATTTCTTGGTCCAAAGAGGTACGAGTATCCAAAGAGTCACGGGAAGCCATGATTGCTCCAGCAATGACCCATTGAATAGCAAATCCTGATAAAAAAGAAGGATAAAAGTTAGAACAATAAAAGAAAATATTTATATATGTACAAGGAAAAAAAAACTCTTACCATGAGTTTTCACTTTCCAACCGTAACGACTGGAAAGATTTTTTCATGACCTACCCTCTATTGGAGCGGCCCTTAACAATTTTTCTACCCAACCACGGAAGTTGGGTACGATCTCCACAACATCCATGGTTGCTGAAAAAAGAAAAGAAGCGACATTAGAAAAGTTAATAAGCTTGAAAGAAAAAGGCACGAGAAAGATGTAATACTTACATGCAAAGTTCCACTTCTCAGGAAAAGGAACGTTCTCTTCACCCACTAAACCAGCAGTGGGGGCAGCAACAAATCGAGTATACCAGCCACAGTCTTTGTCGTCCTCGGGGCTTACTAAAACCCTCTTACTCCTGGCTGCTAGGGTAAAAATGCCATTATGGAAATGCCTAGAGGAGTAAAGGTGAATTAAGTGGGGGAAAGTAAAGCCAACATCTGCCATGTTAGCAATGTGTCTTAAGCAGGCAACAACCCTCCAAACAATTGGACCAATTTGACCCAGACAAACATCGAAAAAATGGCAAAAATCCAGAATGACCGGGTCAATGGCTGGTTTAAACCCTAGAGTGAAAGGGTATGTCTAAACAAAAGAAAATACAATCATGTAGGAAGTGATCCTCTGATTTGGATTAGGAATGATAATTGGAAAATCACTACTCCAGTGACAATCCTTACGAACTATAAGAGCTAAGAATTCTGTAATCTGAGTAGGAAAAATGATCTAAAGTATTTACTTGGTTCTTTAAAGATTCCCTATCATGATGAAAAGATAGTTCAGTAGGGACTATTTCTTCCACTAGAGGCTCACACAAGGGTTCAGTGGGTTCTTTATTCCTAGAAGAAGCCCTCTGAGAAAGAGGACCTCTAGTTCTAGAAGAGGGACCAGAACTAGGAGAAGGTACGGATGTGCTACCACCACGAGCAGATCCCAAGCTATGGAGTCTACCCCCTCTTCTATGCCTAACAAGAGCATTGGGGAAGTTATCTAAAATGGGGGTTCTCCTAGGATTAGGGTTTGGTGAAGCCATGACGAAGAAGATTGAAGTGAAGAAGAAGCGAATAAGGGATTTGAAGAATTAAAATACTTGATACGCTTTATGTGGAAAAAGACAAGTAAATAAGATATATTTATACTGATGGGTAACCGGAAAAAGGAAAAAGTACAATAATGAAAGAGCCATAATAATGATAACTGACACTTCGTGAACAGGAAAGCCGAAAAGAAAGCCTAAGAAAGTGCTACAAAACTGTAGAACCAATAAGAGGATGACACGTGTCTAACGCATTAAATGGAAGTGACAATTGAAGCGTCAATTCTGTCAGAGCATTAATGGTGAAAAAAAATGTTCTTTTAATGAAATCTACTTCCCAAATATTCAAACTGATGAAGAAATGGAAAGTGGGGGGACTATTTGTATTGGAGAAAATTATATTTATATATAAAAGTGACGTGTCAAGACACGTGGATCGGTCAAATGGTCAATGAATCACAATTAGTCACGAGTCAGGGGTTACATCACACACGAGCGAAGACGGAGGAAGAGGCACGTGAAATTAGATAAGTAACACGGTGCCCGTACCTATTTAAGCCATTTATATCCGGGAATCAAAAGGAATGCATCTGACTATAGAAAAGAGTGCAGATACGATATTTAGGGGGCATTAAATGTTGAATACATTAGAGAATATATTTGAAATGTAATAATTGTGTAATGCAGTATTCAATGTCTTTAATTACTCATAATAGCCTCATTATGATTCAGGCAAAACGTATATTCTCAAAGGTACTTATAAAAGGGGATATATGGTCAGTTGTAAGGACATACAATACTATTAAAATATACATTGGTATTATTTGTTTTTCTTAATTATTATCTCACTACTCAGAATTATTTTTTTTTATTCATTTTCTTGATTATCAATAACACGAGTTTTTCTAAATTCTAGCTTTAGCCTAACTCCTATTTTTTGGTTAAACAATATCCAAGTGACAAAATCCCATATCCCAAAGTGAGTCAGGAGCATTTGCTCAATCTTGCGGTTTCTTTTGAACACCACTATTCTTCAAATATCGAGATGAAAACGTCTAGTATTCAGATTTTGAACCACATACGTGCTATGATACTAGTGTTCAATGGGCTAGTCATAGGACCTAAAGCAGCTTTTTTGTTTGAAGATTTCACTAGACCAGCAGTTTGTCCCATTTAAAATTTATTTAAGAACTAGTAAAGTTTTCCGCTCGGTTATATAAATAATTAAAATAATTTATGTTATAAGTAATATTTATAAAAGAAATTTAATCTTTACTGATAAAACATTTCTTCATTATTCTATCATAAACTATTGCAATGCATTAATGACCTATTATAACTGATCTGTCTCTCAATATAAATTATATCTTTTACACACACGAGGGTACCCTCCCTCTAGTTCCAAGTCCTTCAAGACGGAAGCCATACCAAAGCAACTGCCTCACTGCACTACACGCAACATTTCATCCAACAGATACTGAGAAGGCCACATTAAAGCAACACCCATCTTGAAGAAAATTTTATCCAGCTCTACCTTTTTTGTCTCTCTTGTATGGGTCAAAATTAGATCAGAGAAATTCGGCACGAGGAGACATAAGGTCGTGATCGGACAGGTCAAGGTCGGACCATCATCAACAAGGCTAAGGTCGGACAGGTCAAGGTCGGATCGTCATCAATAAGGCCAAGGTCGGACAGGCCGAAGTTGTGATGAAACAACTAGTTTGCTTTGGAATCCTCAAAAGGAATATTCTACTAAATATTCCCTCTACTTGTAACTTTTTGTAGGATTTTCTAGGGATACCCCCTTATAAATAGGAAAGGAAGATTACCCAAAAAGGGGGGCTCTCTTCCGGTCTCCCTCTCCCTCTTTCTAAAAAATATGTAAACACACCTCTCTAAAGAATCGAGAGGATCAGTGATCCCATACCTTCATCGGATCCAAAAAATGGTCACAAGGTTCTTGTATTTGTATACCATTGATCTTTATTAAATGAAAGAAGATTTGTCTCACTGAAAATCGGGTAAATCTTTTCCTTTATTCATATTTTTGTTACTTAATGCATCTTTACTTATGCCATTAAATCTGATCTTAATCGTTGTTGATCACGCCCAACTCTAGTCCTAAAAAGAATAAGCAGTCGCTGCAAATATAATCATGTCTAAAAGTCCGGAGTCGAATCCCATAGAGAACTAAAGCTTAGCTGTATCTGTTTAATATCACCATGAAGACAAGATTGAACAATTTTCTAAATTATAAAGATTGTGATTTATATTTCTAACTAATTAACTAGCAAATACTACAAAGCAGTAAAATTATCAACTAACGAAACAAAGGGTTGGAAACTAAATTAAGCAGGTCTAGCGTTATGATTTCCCCCGTCGTTGATTTCCTTGGTTGTATGTTTCTTATAGCGTTGACTTAGTTGCCTCAATCAATCATGAACTCTCCAACTATCATAAATCTCTCTCAAGCAATTATGATAATTTACTAGACGTACTCTGTCAAGCTACGCTAGCTAGATTCGCATTACAGTTCACTTAGATTGCACCCGAGATATCGTTATCTCTAATCCAACCTTTAAACCCTCGGTTATGACTCTCCCCTATATTCCGGGAGTGATGTTGTTCAAACAACTACCTAAATATGCACTCTCTCTCAAGAAGATACATACTAAATATGAACGGCTAATTAAGGATCCTTTCAATTAACCACAATCAAAACGTAGTTGAACAAATAGAGATTAACAACCAACTCAAAACTATATTAATATAACAACCAATTCATCCCCAACGAGTTTCACCAAAACCTTAGATTAAAAGATTTAGCTACTCATACTGGTATGTAAAACTACAATACTAAAAGTCATAACCAACAATGAAAAATTGGAAGAGAAAAGAAAAACTTGTAGAAGAATACACCGCCTTGCTCCAATTGTATCTCTTGTTTTTTTCCTTGTTCTAAACCCTAAAAATTTATTCTTTGCTCCTTTTGACGAACTAAAACTTTTATAGGTTGAGAGGATTGGTCTTGAACTTCAAAAATTACCCTTCAGATCTATTTTTCCGTCTGGACTAGCGCGGCCGCGCTAAGCCAGCGCTAAGGTCGCGCTAAGCCAGCGCTAGTTGGGTTATATTCTGTCTCCGTCCGTGTCAGGTCCGCAGTCGCAGTTTCAATCGCGTTTTTGACCCTGTTCCGTTTGGTATTTAAAAAAATCATAAAACATGAAATTTGTATCCATTTGAGTTAGATTTCCAACCATATATTGTGCAGCCCAAATGGAGTTCTGAGCAAAAAGTTATATCCATTTTACTAGACAGTGGGCGATATGCCTACTCGATTCTTCGTTCGCTCTAACTATCATCCGTTGACCCCCAAACACGATCCCGGTTTAATTCCTTGAGCTTTTACTCAGACTTCAAAGTTCCAAATCACTTGAATTCATTCTATAACGTCTACATAGCTCGGAATCACTCCTACAAGGTATAAAACACACAGTTAGCGCAAGACACTAGCGATTAAAGCTCAAAATCAATTAAAGTACAGTAAATTAGAGTAGAATAAGTGACTAAAATATATAATTATAGCCTATTATCAACACACTACACTTAAATCATTGCTCTTCCTCGAGCAATCAACTACACGTTTTTATAGATACGACCTTTTTAAACAATTCTCCTAACTCATCACACCAAGAGTATTTAAAATAGATAAGCACAAAAGTGTAACATCTTCGCCTCAAGATTTGACTCACAAGTACCACGCATTATTCATAACTCTCCCCCTTACTCTAATATAAAGGTCACTAACATTACCTTTCCTTCATGAATCAAGCCCTCGCACAACAAAAGAGAGTAGTTCCACACAATAAAATTTAAGAACACTTAGGAACTCAAGATAGAAAGAATTCACTCACTCTCAGAAATAATATTCATATGCCACAAAAGATGCACCATAAGCTTACCCGTAGTGTATTACTCCATGATCACGCCCAACTATGCCTTATAAAAAGGACAATGCGGTCATTGCAAATATAATCCAATTTACAAGTCCAGAGTCGAATCCCACAGAGAACTAAGGTTTAACTACAGATGTTCACTATCACCAAGAAGACTAGCTTGGACAATTCCTAACTTATAGATATTAAGATTCTTGTGTTTAACTAATTAACTAACAAATTAAAATAGCAAATGAACAACTAACGATACTGAGGGTTAATGAAAAGATTAACGAGGTCTAGAGTTATGATTTCCCTAATTGTCGGAATCCTTCCCGCTATGTCTTCTATAATTTCGCCTAAGTATTCTCTATCAATCATGATCACTCTTATTACCGTAAATCTCTCCCGAGTAATTATGATAATTTACTATACGCACTCTCCCGAGCTACGCTAGCTGGCTTTTAATACATCTCACTTCAGATCGCACCTAAGGCTTCGTTATCCCTAATCCCACCTTTAAACCCTCGGTTATTGATCCCTCATATACTTTGGGAGTGGTGTTGTTCAATAATTACCTAAATATGCACTCTCTCTCGAGTTATGCATACTAAATAGGCACAGATAATTAAGAGCTCTTCAATCAACCAGAATATAAACGTAGTCGAACAAATAGAGAAAAGCTATGGCTCAATTATTTAAAAACATAACAAGAATTTATCCTACAAAAGGTTCTATCAAAACTCTAGATAACAAATTAGCTATTCATAATGGTATGTAAAACTACAATACTAAAAGTCATAACCAACAATGAAAAATAGGAAGAGGAAGGAAAAACTCATAGAAGAATTCCCCGCCTTGCTTCTCGCGTGTTCTTGCCTCCAAGGGTGTTGTCTAACCCTAAAGTAGTGTCTCTCCCTTCTTTTGGCCAGCTTCCTTCGTTTAATATAGGGTTTAGGGCTTAAAATCCTGTGTTTTGCACTTTGGTCCCTGAAATTTACGCTTCCTGCCGCGGTCCTACCATGGTTACGCCAGGACGGCGGCCTGAGTGGCCTTCAGAATCTACAGCAGTGTTCTGCCGCGATCCTACTGTAACCGTGGTTTTTCACCCTGTTTCGTTTGGTATTTGGAAAACCGTAAAACCTAAACGTTGTAGCCCTTTGAGTTAGCTTTCCAACCATATATTGTGGAGCCCAGATGGAGTTCTGAGAAAAACGTTATATCTATTTTACTAGACAGTACGCAATATGCCTCCTCGAGTTTTCGTTCGTACTGAGTTATCAAATTTGACCCCCGAATACGATCCCGGATTAATTAATTGGGATTTTGCTCATACTTCAAAGCTCCAAATCACTTTAATTCATTCCATAACATCTATATAGCTCGAAATAACTCCTACAAGACATAAAACACACCGTTAGTACAAAACACTAGCGATTAAAGCGCAAACTCAACTAAAGTGCAGTAAATTAGAGTGTAATAAGCGACTAAAATATGCAATTATAGCCTATCATCACTCAACTAATAGAGCTCATTAAATCTAAGATCAATTAGGACTTTATTTAATTGTAATGTAGGCTACAGGACGGGTAGGATACATTTAGATTTAAGAGTGACTACACCTCCCTAAGCACTTTAATACATATACTTTAACATTCAAATCCAGTACTTATGTCAAACCAAAACTCTACCTTCACATCAATGTATATTACCCCATACTTCTTTAAGCATAATTACAGCAAGAGTCACCACTTATTAAAGAAATACTTTTTTTTCCCATAACAATACAACTATATTTTATTTTTCAATTCAAGTGGCTCTTACTTGTTCAAAACAGTGCACCTTTCTCCTGATTTCATTAGTTCCACTCAAAAGCCAAACCAACCACCCAACACTTTAACTTTTACATAAATCATCAAAATTCAAGTGCTTATGAGAGGTTAAAAGGTTCAAATAGATAGTCCATTCAAACAATTGGGTAAGACTTGTAATGTGGTTGCCAAAGAAATAGGATTAGAGGTTCAAATGGGTTAACTACGATACATAACAATTAGGCGGGTAAAATATACTTATCTGGCTCAACAAAGAAATGCTTATATCACTTCCTAGACTGAACGAAACTACTATTTCGCTTTGCAAACACACGGGGCAAGTTCTAGGCATCAAATGTAATGCACAGAATAACACCCAAACTTCACACACACATGGCACATAACTCACTCAGGATTGGATTCATCAAGACACTCTAGTCAAAGCAGTTAAGCAAATTCTAAATCATATAATTTAAGGTACTTATACAAAAGTCAAAAACTGAGCTTAAGCGTCACAACCAAAGTACTCACTATTCTCAAGGCATAACAAAGTCAAGAGATGTTACTTCAATTCAAAACATAACACAATGGCTCCTATTCCTCAAAAGAAACTAACTACACCCAATTCAAATAAAACCCTCAGAAAAGAACCGCGAAACAAAGAAAAACCAAGGGGAAATTGCTACACTACCTAACAAAAGAAAATCTTTTTTTAGACTTAAATCCCTCAAGAAAATTGTCTAATAGATCCATCATCGGGAAAAGTCCAATCTTTGCTATTGAAAAAAATTATTCAATTAAACTAACACAACTAAAATAGCATAGAAAGTCACACAGACAATCTCCTCACCCCACACTTAAAATTGTGCATTGTCCCCAATGCACACCATAATTAATAAAAGGGTAAAAGAGACTCCCTGTTAGGCCAAAGGCCGAAGCACTAACAGCTCATGGGGTACTCAGACTTCTCCCAAGCTTGGTACTTCCAATGGCTTTGCATTCCATGCTCCTAAAAAAAATCAACACTACAAAAATAATACAATTAGAAAAGAAACAAAAATAAAATAAAATAAAATAAAGCAATAAAGCTGGGTTGCCTCCTAACAAGCGCTTGATTTAACGTCGCGGCACGACGCGAATTACTTTTTGCCTCCACCTTGAGCTTATGAATTGAACCCTAAGTTTTGATTCAATCTTATGATTATGGTCATGGGGTGGTGGAATGGATCTAACTGACCCAAGGAAATAATGTAGTATTCTACACTCCTTGGCCTTTGTATGAGGTATGTAATCCTGATGTTCTGGCAAGAAGAATTCCAGAATATATGCACCGTGTTCCTCATTCCTTGACTCTTCAATTGGTTCGGATGACTCTATTTCCATATCATCATCCAAACATAATGTGGAAAAATGCTTGGAGTGTGGACCAATGCGCTCAAACACATGAACTTCAGGACTTTCAACATCCTCAAAATCAGTGATACTAGAGTCAACAAAATTTATATCCTCAAAGTCCTTGGCTGGCTCTAGTCTCACTTCTTCAATATTGATATCCTCAAATTGTGGTTGGCTAGGTTGTTGATGTTCTACTCTGACCTCTCCAATTAACACCTCAAATTCATGCTCTTCTTGGTTACTATCCTCAATATTGGCTTGTTGAGCACTAAAAGCTCCAACCACTTGACTCAATTGAGCCTCCAACTTACGAATAGTTGCCTCTTGCCTTTCTATGTGCAATTGTTTCTCATTGTTTTGTTCCAGCAGGCACTTTAGCATATCCTTGATCTCCTTCAAGTCCGCATTTCCATGTTCTTTATTCCTATTAACTTCACAAGAAAAGGTAGAACCATCATAGTAAGGGGCTGGGGAAAAATAAGAAATATAAGAACAACCATGAAGGTGACCATTTTTACCACCACACACATCACACACATTCCACAAATAAGATTGAGTTGGTGCACATAACTCGCTCTTAGGAATGTTTTAAAAAATTTTCCATGGGTGGTTTCCTTCTCAATATGTATGGAGATTAATAGTAGAATTATCTACACATAAATTTCCATAATTCCAAGGTGTCATGTTTCTCAAATCAACAGTTATAAAAAAGCGCAAAAAATAAAACAAAACAAAATAAAATTTCAAACTTGAACCCTAGCAATATATATAGCTGCAACGATACCGCTAGTTCTCCGGCAGCAGTGCCAAAATTTGATCACGCCCAACTCTAGTCCTAAAAAGGATAAGCGATCAGTGCAAATATAATCCGATCTAAAAGTCCGGAGTCGAATCCCACAGAGAACTAAGGCTTAGCTGTATTTGTTTAATATCACCAAGAAGACAAGGTTGAACAATTTTCTAAATTATAAAGATTGCGATTTATATTTCTAACTAATTAATTAGAAAATACTACAAAGCAGTAAAATTATCAACTAATGAAACAAAGGGTTGGAAACTAAATTAAGCAGGTCTAGCGTTATGATTTTCCCCGTCGTTGATTTCCTTGGTTGTATGTTTCTTATAGCGTTGACTTAGTTGCCTCTATCAATCATGAACTCTCCAACTATCATAAATCTCTCTCAAGCAATTATGATAATTTACTAGACGTACTCTCTCAAGCTACGCTAGCTAGATTCGCATTACAGTTCACTTAGATTGCACTCGAGATATCATTATCTCTAATCCAACCTTTAAGCCCTCGGTTATGACTCTCGCCTATATTTCGGGAGTGAAGTTGTTCAAATAACTACCTAAATATGCAATCTCTCTCAAGCAGATAAATACTAAATAGGACCGGCTAATTGAGGATCCTTTCAATTAACCACAATCAAAACGTAGTTGAACAAATAGAGATTAACAACCAACTCAAAACTATATTAGTATAACAATCAATTCATCTCCAACGGGTTTTACCAAAACCTTAAATTAAAAGATTTAGCTGCTCATAATAGTATGTAAAACTACAATACTAAAATTCATAACCAACAATGAAAAATAGGAAGAGGAAAGAAAAACTTGTAGAAGAATTCCCCCGCCTTGCTCCAATTGTGTCTCTTGTTTTTTTCCTTATTCTAAACCCTAAAAACTTATTCTTCGCTTCTTTGGACGAACTAAACCTTTTATAGGTTGAGGGGATTGGTCTTGAACTTCCAAAAGTACCCTTCAGATCTATTTTTCCGTCTGGACTAGCGCGGCCGCGCTAAGCCAGCGCTAGTTGGGGTATATTCTGTCTCCGTCCGCGTTAGGTCTGCAGGCGCAGTTTCAATCGCGTTTTGGACCCTGTTCCGTTTGGAATTTGAAAAAATGTAAAACATGAAAGTTGTAGCCTTTTGAGTTAAATTTCCAACCAAATATTTTTCAGCCCAAATGAAGTTCTGAGCAAAAAGGTATATCCATTTTACTAGACAGTATACGATATGCCTACTCGATTCTTCGTTCGCCCTAACTATCATCCGTTGACCTCCAAACACGATCCCAACTTAATTTCTTGAGCTTTTACTCAGACTTCAAAGCTCCAAATCACTTGAATTCATTCCATAACATCTACATAGCTCGGTTCACTCATACAAGGCATAAAACACACAGTTAGCGCAAGACACTAGCGATTAAAGTTCAAACTCAATTAAAGTACAGTAAATTAGAGTGTAATAAGCGACTAAAATACGTAACTATAGCCTATCATCAGCTGTCAACATTTATATTTGACTATGTTTTTCTATTTCTCTTACTCATCTCAGATCTAGAGTTAATTATCTTTCACTAGGATTTACCCCTTCTTCTTCTTTGATTGATTTATTCAAAAAGGTTCCGATATCTTTTGAGATTAACAATTTGGCACCATCTGTGGGGATTTTCTAGTTAAGATTCTAGTTTTTTCTAGATCTCTAAAAAATATATGGATAATATATTCAATCCAGATGAGTAATATCTTCTACCTAATCATTCGTATTTTTTAATTCTCCTCCCTTTAATCCATGCTTGTTACTGCAAATGGAGGGAATGGAGAAGTACTCCTACTACAATATTCTAACACTAGCACGAATTCTTATAACCAACCAGAGTTTGCATCATTTTGGAAACTCAAAAACCATGGACCAAAAACAAATTTTGCTTCCTTACCAAATTGCTTGTTTTTACGCTTGTGTTCTAATATTGACATTAGCAACGGCCCAAACAACCACTAACAACACCACCACAACAATTACTAAAGGTGTCAATATAACAAAACCAGGATGCCGTAAGCAGTGTGGGAACGTTACAGTCCCATGCATACCCATTTGGTATTGGCAAAGGATCAGGTTGCGCCATTAATGCAGGGTTTCGAGATCAAATGCAATATTTCTAGAGACGGTTCTCAGAAACCCCTCATAGGTACCCTTGAGGTGTACAACATATACGATGCTGAATTGCGCATCTCGAATGCCATTTGGTGGCGATGTTACACCTCCACTGGAGCTGTGCGCACTGAATTTCAGCTTGGTTGGGCCCGTTTGGAAGACTCAACTTATCCATATATTTTCTCTGAGCTGAACAAGTTTATCGTCGTTGGTCGTGACAACAACGCTGTAATCACAGGGGCATAACTTTGAATATAATTACTCCACTAGCTGTAACTTGTCAAGGGATATGACTGAAGGAGAATGTATGGGCAATGGCTGTTATCAAGTACAGATACCCAAGGGCTTGAAATACTTTGACCCAACCAGTTCTAGTAGTCGAAACCTCACGGATGTGTGGCAATTTAATCAATGTGGATATGCATTTCTAGGTGAAGCAGATCGATTTCATTTCCGTGGCGTACAAGATTTAAGTGATATGACCTTCTATAGGAGGACTATGGACAGCGGCCCCATTGTGCTTCACTGGGCAATCGGCAATCTTACGTGCATTGAAGCTCGGAAAAGCAAGGATTATGCTTGCACGGAAAATAGCGAGTGTGTTGATCCAGACACTAGTCTTGGTGCCTACCGCTGTAGCTGTAATGAAGGTTATGAGGGCAATCCTTATCTTAGATCAGGCTGCCAAGGTAAAAGTTTATTAAAAAGGCACCAAGATTGGCGGCTTTCTCATCGAATTCTGTTGCGTTTGGTTCTGCGGCCACTCTACAACTTTGAAACAACTTTGAAACAATCAAACATGGATATTGTTTGCTCAAAAGTTATCATATGCTTTGTGAATACAAAACAATATACATGAGTTACGGGCAAATCATAGCAAATCGTAATAATCCATGAACCAATTGAAAGAAATGATAATAAATACTCGAGATTAGGAGAAGAAGCATTAACGACTTTTATTGATAGTATTAGTTTGGTTTGCCTCTCCATGAAGAGGTTCAGGACCTTACAATGGAGTTTTATCTTCCCCCAAGATGGGTGCCTTTGTCTCTCCTCTCTCTTCTTCTTCCTGGAGAATAGTGGTTTTGAAGAAGCCCCCCCCCCCTTTCTAGGGTTTATTCCTCTAGTATTTATAGTTATGAGCTCCGTGAGCTAATAGTAAGTGGCCGTGGCCACGCTGAGTTTTCATCCCCGTGGGGAGATGGATAGGCCTTGCCTTCGCGTGTCCAACCGAATAAGAGTCGAATAATATTATGGATAAGTGGCCATACCACTTATTAATTACGGATTAGCTCGATATGAGATTAACTTCGTTAATTATCGTGGGGTCGGATTCTGACCCATACAGTTAGTCCCTCCGCTTATCGGGGTCGTGCCTCGGCCGAGCTCGATGAGCGGACTTCATCGATTGTGACCTGAAAAACCTGAATGAGGGGGTCGGCTGTCGCTTTGGTCGAGACTGAACTCCTTTTGGCGACAACCCGAACCTTGTGGAATGTCGGCGTCGCGTTATCAAATTACCAAGTCGCCGTATAATCAAGACGGAATGCCTCTTCTCGGCGAAGATATATGTCGTTTTAACATAATTCGAGCGAGAACGAACTTCGTTACGTTCTGGTCCTTGCATCTGCTTGGGATCATAGTTGTTGACGACGGGGGACGGGCCGTATGTGATACGGCTGTGGGGAATAAATATGCATCGGGTACGTATTTGGTCACGTCCAGAATTTGGAACACTACAAGAAATTAGATAATTAGTGGCGACATTTAGCAGCAACTCTATAAGTTGCTACAAAATGCATATTATCAGCAGCGACTTTAAAAGTCGCCACAGTTTGAATATATTTAGCAGCGACTATTTTAGGGTCGCCTCTAAAGAGGCTAAAATTTTCACTCCCGCTGAAACTAAAATTTTGGCTCCATATTTATTGTGGCGACTTTTGTGAAGTAGCCGCTAAATATGAATTGCAGTGACTGGGTCACTCCTATTCCCATTTAAAATAACAAAATAAACTAATCAATACATAAAACATTAAACTTGGTCTAGAGATAGTAGCAGCAAACTCTCTTCTCGGAAACATCGAATCGAAGTGAAGAACAGAGATTTGCCCAAAATCGGTCCTCTATAGCTAGAAATACCAAATTGAAACCCAAAATTGGTCCTCTCTAGCTAGAAAGCTGTCCAGATAATAGAAATCCCAAATCGAAATCCCTCAAAATCTCACCAAAATCGAAATCCCTCAAATCAAAATGTGAATTCGATTGGGTTTTTATGATACTTGCTGGAAACTTCATTTTGAAGCTAAATCTCAAGATTGGAAACTGGTTTGACACGAGTTTTGGTTTGAATTTGTGAATCGAGTGTGCGAAGAAGAAGACCACTAGTTCTTTTGATTCAAAGCTTCTTCAATTTCAAGTATTCAAGAACTTGATTACTGCTGCGGAAGTCGGCAAAGGGCAAGAAGATATAAAAGTGAAATTTTAACAACTTAGGTATGTTAAAATCCCTAATCTTTTAGACTCGGCATTTAGAACTGTACAACTCCTTGCTAAAGCTTTAGTCGGGTCATATTTTAAACTAGTTCAGCTTGTACCCCATAGCGTGCTTCTTCCTTATCGTGTTCGAGATTTAAAGGAATAGTATGAAACTACGAATCTGATTGAATATTGTTAATTCCCTAAAGACTTGCTAGCGATGAAGTTTTTGTGGTCAGCTAGTATGATTTCATGGCATGCTGTATTTGTTTATGCTGATTTGTCGTGTAATGTTTTGTAGTCAAATTGAAGTATTTTAAGTTAGCTTGAATTTGTCAAAATAAGCGTAAATTAACACATCCTTCCGCAAAAGCTGTTGTGCAAAAGCTGTTATTTCCGCAAAAGCTGTTGTTCCGCAAAAATGAAACAATTTTCCAGTTTTCTCTTTTTTCCTGCCCATGATTGTCCATCAAGATGTCCTCCTGCTGCCTTCTTGCTCTCGATTTTACCTAGTTTCTTGTTGTTTTTTTGTTGATTTCCAATCTTGGATTCCTTCATTGTATGTCCTGCTGTGATGAGGTGTTGTATTCCCAATCCAATTAGTACTATGCTTGTCCGAAAATCCTAGCCAACATTGCCTTGTGGATTGCCATTTCCAAATTTGCTCCATCATAAATTGCATGAGCTCTATGTCGCGTGTGATTCCTATGTTGCTGACTGACCTTGTTTTGTGACTTGATGCCTGGATGATGTATTATTGTGCTGCATTTGTCTTATCTGTTGAGAAGCATCCATCATCAATGAGAAGAAATAACACAATGTCCTTGACTCCTTGTCCTATTGGTAGTGGACTGTTCTGCAATTTTTATGTGTGGCAGCGAGTGTTGCACTCAAATATTCCTGGCTCCCTGTGTCCTGAATTTTCTTTCCTCTCCTATGTTGCATGAGTCATGTCCAAAGCTATATCATCCAGCTGATTTGTTTCAACTCAACTGTCCACAAGATGTATATATATATGTGACACAGTCTTTTTGAGTGTTTCCCTTATGAATTACATATTGTTTTCCTACCTCTGTGATTGCAGTAGAATTTTGGATTTTTGAGAAAAGCTGTTTGCAATTCCCAGATATTTGAGTCTGCAACCTGCTCCTTTTTGTCTCTAGACTTTTAGCCACCTCTAACTTCATTCCACTGGGCTGGGTGCAAAGCACCAATACCACCAGCTGGAAATCCATTAGAAAGTATTGCTTAGAGACCTCACCTGCAAAAAAGAAATTTTCCTTTGCTAGTTTATTTTGGATTACATGATTATCTTTTTTGTTATTTAATTTTCTGTATATTAGCTGCATGTTTCAATATAATTTTTTTGTTTAAGTTGGGTGTTTTTATGTGTACTTCTTGTTAAGTTTAATGCTTAATCTATTGATGTTCTGACCTGAGTTAGTTTTTAGTGTTGTTTATAGAGTAGAGTCCCTTGTTCTTTCTGCAAATATATCTTACTGTGACAAGAGCATGCCTTTGTCCAGTGAATCTCTTTGTTTTGTCTTGCCTTTGTCCAGTAGATTTCTTACGGTTTGATGCATTTTCATGTTTGGCTACTAAAGGAAATTTAGTATCATTCCTACCACTCAACTGGTATTGACAAGCTTAGGCCTCCACAATTTCCATACGAGCAACTTGTTTTATGATTGAATAATGTGTTTTTGTGATTGCTTGTCTGAATACCCTCGGTATATGTTAATTATTATATTTATTTTGATTATTATAATCCTTCCCCTTTTAATTGGTAAATTAATTTATTTATTTTTTTGATATAGATATGATGGATAAAAGTTGGTTGAATATTACGACTAGAGTCGACCAAAGATATAGAGATGGAGTAGACAACTTTCTTAATTGGGCATTCAGTCAACCAACGGTGAACACTATGATTTGGTGTCCTTCTAAAGGGTGTAGGAATTATGTGTTCAAGCTAAGGGTTGGTGTAAGAGGAGATTTATTGAGAAGGGTTTCTGGGATTCTTATAAGTGTGGGACTTGCATGGAGAAGTGTTAGTTAGAGTTGAAACTTCTAATACTGCAGTTAGTGGTGAAGCGGAAGATGATAGTATTGAAGAGGATAATATTACTGAAATGATTCATGATGCTTGTGGATATACGAATGTGGAGGATAATAATAATAATTCAGAGGACAATGAAGAGCCAAATGTACATGCAACAAAGTTTTAATAATTGTTAGAAGATGCTGAGACAGAACTTTATCCTGGTTGTAAAAAAGTCTCGAAGTTGTCTTTTGTTGTTAAACTACTTCACTTGAAGTGTCTTAACCATTGGAGCAACAAATCGATGGATGCATTATTGAGCTTCTTTAAAGAAGTTCTTCCCGAGGGGTCATTTGTGCCTAATTCTTTCTATGAAGCAAAGAAAGTTCTTTGTGACCTTGGCTTGGGGTACACCAAAATAGATGCATGTCGGAATGATTGTATTTTATATTGGCGTTATTATGCCGATGTCCAAGCATGTCCTAAGTATGGTAATTCCAGATGGAAGTCCGAAGAACACGGAGGCAAGAAAGTAGCTCATAAAATCTTGCGACATTTTCTAATCAAACCAAGGCTTCAAAGATTGTACATGGCAAGAGACAAAGCTAAAAAGATGAGGTGGCACAAGGAGGGAAATGTTGATGATGGTGTCTTGCAACATCCATCTGACTCAATAACATGGAAATCCTTTGATGCACGACATCCCACCTTTTCAGCTGAGTTAGGAAATGTTCGATTAGGTTTGGCGAGTGACGGGTTCCAACCTTATGGGAACATGAATTCTAATCATAGCATTTGGCCAGTTGTACTAGCTACGTATAACTTGCCACCATGGGATTACATGAAAAATCCATATTTCATGATGACACTTCTTATTCCAGGCCCCAAGTGTCCAGGCAATGATATCGATGTATATTTACAACCAATGATTGAAGAGTTGAAAGAACTATGGGACGGGGTGGAGACTTATGATGCACACTCAAAATCTAATTTTCTGATGCGTGTGGCTATAATGTGGACGATCAATGACTTTCCTGCGTATGTAAATCTTTCAGGATGGTCAACTAAAGGCAAGATTGCATGCCCTTGTTGCCATAAAGATACACAATTGACTTCCTTGCGGAGTAAGTTGTGTTATATGGGTCATCGTCGCTTCCTTCCCATGGACCATCCATGGCGGATAAGTAGGACGTTATTTGATGGGAAAGTTGAAGTGGGAGTTGCACCTAACCCTTTAATAGGTGATGAAGCACTTGTGCAATTACAAGCTTTGGGTAATGTGAGTTTTGGTAAAGGACAAAAGAGAAAGCGTGATGTTCATAGCAATGCGTACAATTGGAAGAAGAAAAGTATCTTTTTCCAATTGCCTTATTGGAAGAGTCTTATGTTACGACATAACCTTGATGTGATGCACATCGAAAGAAATATGTTCGATAATATTATATCAACTATCATGAATATGGTTGGAAAGACAAAAGACACATTGAAAAGTAGATATGACTTGATGGATCTTGGAATCAGACAAAGGTTGCATCCTATTGAGGATGGGAACAATATTTTGTTACCGGCAGCATGCTATGCATTGTCCGCGGAAGAGAAGCTGAAGGTATGCAGTTTCTTAGCTAATCTGAAGGTTCCTGATGCATTTTCCTCAAATTTTTCAAGGTGTGTCAACGTACAGGAGAAAAAGATACATGGATTGAAATGTCACGATCATCATGTATTGTTGCAAGATATTTTTCCAGTAGCTATACGTGGTTTGCTACCCAAGGAAGTGTGTGATCCAATTATAGCCTTAGGAAAGTTTTTCAAGAATATATACTCTAAGTGCTTGACGATTGAAGATCTTGATATCCTAGAGGCAGAAATTCCTGTTATTTTGACCAAACTTCAACTTGTTTTCCCTCCGGCTTTCTTTGATGTCATGGTTCATTTGCCAATTCACTTGCCAAGTGAGGCAAAGCTTGGTAGACCAGCTCAATATCGGAATATGTATCCTATTGAGAGGTAATTTATTGTTTAATAATTTCGATGCTATAGAGTAAGAATGACACACATTATATTAATAAGTCATTTTATATAGGTATCTACGAACACTTAAGTCATATGTTCGCAACAAAAATCGTCCAGAAGGTTCAATTGCAGAAGGTTATTTGGCAGAGGAAAGCCTCACATTTTGCTCACGATACTTGAAGAATATCTCAACAAAGTTCAATAAACCAACTAGGAATGGCGATGGATCTGTGTCAAATGATGAGATGTATATCTTTAAAAAAAGTGGGGAAACAAAAGGTGCCTCAGAAGGCATTACGCTATCTCATGATGAGTTTAAACAAGCATGTATGTATGTGCTTCAAAATTGTGAAGAGGTTTCACATTTCATGGAGTAAGTCTCTTATTAACTTCAAGATAGTTTCACATTGAGATAATTTAAATCTGATTTATCTTGGCTAACTTAAAATGTAGGGAATATACAAGAGAGATTGAAAGCCAAAGTTCAATGAGAGCTCATAAAAATGGGTTTCTTGATTGGTTTCGCGCACGTGTAGGTGTCTACTCAAATGATAATGTTGATATTAGTTTATTCATCCCATCATATTATTGGTCATAACAATATTGTTCGTCTTTGTAGATATTTGTACTATCTGCACAAGGACGCGCAAATGATGAGCTCATAAGCTTAGCCGTCGGTCCTTCACCGTTAGTACATCGATATTCAACATTTGTGGTGAATGGATTTAGATTCCATACAAAAGAGCTTGCATTGAGAAGAAAAACGTAGAATAGTGGTGTTCTTGTGAGAGGAGATGATTCAGACTCTAATAAAGAGTATTATGGTGTATTAGAGGACATTTATGAGTTATCTTATGTGGGAAACAGAAAATTTTACTTATTCAAGTGTCATTGGTGGGATGCGGCTCGCTTAGGAAGAGGATATAAGATTGACAAATATGGCTTCACACGTGTGAATACTCGGTGTGCCTTGAATACAAATGAGCCATTTGTGTTGGCATCTCAGTCAGAACAAGTTTTTTACTTGGACGACATGGTCGATAATGATTGGCTTGTTGTTGTGAAGACAAATCCTCGCGACCTTTTCAAAATTCCTGATAATAATGATAATTGTGTACATATTGAAGATGAAGAATTACTGAATGAAGAAGTTTATTAGCAAGAGGAAGCTGAATTTAATACTTTGTGCACCAATGAACGAGAAAATATTATTAAGGTGTCTCTACATAGGGATAATGTTGAACCACAAAGTATTAACTACGATCATGCAAGTACGCAAGCTCAAAACAATGTGCATAACGAGGAAGATGATTTCATTAATGACAATCATATAGAAATATCAGAGAGTGAAGATAGCGAAGAAGAATTATTTGATGATGATGACGGGGAGGACACTGATACATCCTCTTGAAGACTAAGAAGCAAAAGACTAATGATATAGATGTTACATCCTACTTTGAAAATTCTCTATATTTTTATCCATGACATTATACTATCCCATGTATTTGTTTGGAACTGCCAATGAACCAAAGATTAGTAAAGCTTGAATCTTTATATTTCTTTTTTGATTTTCTTCTGATGCTTGAAACTTTATGTCTATGTCTCATTTTTGAAGTTCTCTATATGTTTTTTCTTATTTGGTGATTAAACTATATGAAATAGGTCAAAATAATGAAAATATATGCAGAAAATTTCAAAAAGGTTGAAACTGTTGATGCATTGCTACAGATTATAGCATCTATTTGAAACTCCTGAATCCTGCACTTTCTGCTGATGCATTGCTACAGATTATAGCATCAAAGATGCTAATACCACTCCCACGAACCATACCAGTTGAGGGATCAGAACATTAGAGGGGCTACCTGTAAAACAGAAAATAGTGTTAGTGAAAATGAGAGCATTTCTGCTATGTTTTTTAGAAATATTGTGTTTGGCAGGTTCTTAGCTAATATGAAGGTTCCTGATACGGTGTATGGATGGTAGATGGGGTGCTTTTCATGTGGTTGTGTGTGTCTGCTGTAATGTGCCTTAGACCATTGCTATTCTCCATCTATTTTGCTTCTTTTGGCCCTAAAAAAATGATAAAAATATTGACTAATACTGCCATATTTGAGCCAGTATATATTCAACAATTATACTGCCATAAAAATTATTGCTGTTCTCTATTCTAATCAATCATTTTCTTTGTATGTTTTATTGCAGGAAATGAGAGGAAGTGGACGAGGAAAACGTGGGAGAGGCGGGACGAGCTGTGGTCGTGAAAATTTTCAAGGATGTGGCAATTTTGGAGCGACGTCTTAGCCACACATACAAATCGGACGTGTATCTGATGCATCTGTAGAGATAGGACAACCAAGTAACCCGAGTCAAGGACCTTTACATACCGGATGAGTATCTCCTAACTCTCTCCGAATACCTTCTTTAGAAACATAATCATCACGAAATGTAGCAGAAATTGTGCATTGCTCTCCAGAGGCTGAAAATTGTGCAAGTTAGTTTCTATTTTTTGTTGTTCTGTGAAAATTATTTTTATTGATTGAGTGGAGCTACTAATGAACAATAGTATCCTTTTACTTTGCAGTTTCTTCCGACAATAAAAAAAGAGGAAGAGGAAAATACAAATCTAAAAGTTTAGAAGTAAAAACTAAGTGTGGTGGCAAAATCAAAATTATGATTCCAGATGACATTGATAGAGCAGTAGGTTCTGGGGATAGAGATATTGTTAATTACTGTGGTTGGGTCATGAGGAGCACTATCTCGTTCCAAGATGGAAATTGGCAGAAAATAGTTATGAAACACGGAGAAGTAATATGGTTAAAGGTCAAGGTAATAAACTATTTTCAATATTGTAGTGACTTTAGGTTGCAAGGTTTATTTATGTGGTTAGGATATTGAATATAATGTTACATTTATTGTCAAGATAAATTTGAAGTTTGCAGCGGGTTGCGAGAGCATAGGTTTCAGGCCTTTGTAATTAGCACTATGCAAAGGCTTTTTAGAGCATGAAAAGCTCGACTCAGCATTCTGTACTCTAAGTACAGTACTAATGAAGAAAGATTGTCTCATCGACCTGAAGATGTTGAGCTTGAGGACTGGAAATACCTAATACAATATTTTGGAAGTCCGGAATTTAAGGTATTAACTTAATACCGGAAGATTGTCTCTTTGAATGATGATTCATTAATCTATTTACTTACAGGTTGTAAGTGAGAGGAACAAAAGAAATAGAGAAAAGCAAATAACTAAGCATACTTGTGGTACAAAGTCTTTTGCAGAAGTAGAGGAATCTACGGTAAAAATATATTTAGTCCCCTACTATCACATATGCTTCTTTGTTATTTACATATTTATATATTTGCTTATATATTTTTTCTCCGTAACTATATTGTAGAGAAATCCTATTACTGGAGAATTGGATACACCAGATAAAGTTTGGGAGATTCAACATACACGCAAGGATGATAGAGGC